>JACCGJ010004635.1:0-20420 GCA_013407085.1 Atriophallophorus winterbourni
GATATCTAAGTAGCAGGCGTGTATTGCTCGCCTTTTTTCTACCGATTGTTAGCACGATCAAATGATCTTGAGATATCTAAGTAGCGGGCGTGTATTGCTTGCCTTTTTCTACTGATTTTCTCCAATCATCGCTCGTTATCAGTAAATGAGTTAAACAGCAATAATTCCGTCTAAATCCATGCTGTTTCCTTGAAAGCAAATGATTATTTTCGAAATGTTTCATTAGATCGTCAACGATGAGGAGCTCAAGTGATTTTGAAATCACGGGTTACTGAGTAATTATACAATAGAAGATGTTATTTAGCGTTTCTAATCTGTAGGAATCAATCCACTTGCCAGTGTTCGTTTGAACAGTTGAGCGAGTCGTTCGGAAAGCAAATTCGCACATTGCTTCCATAGGAACGGGGCTAATTCGTCGGCCCCTTGAGACTTCCTGGTTTTTAGATTGAATATAGCTTGCTGTTGCGTTTCGACGTGACATTTATTTCACTAATGGTAACCGTGAAAGGAATGGTTTGCCTTCGGATGTATATATAATATTCTATCGACATGAATACTGATGAATATAATGTGGCTAATGCTTCATCAGTTTCTGATGCAGTTGTTGTTCGCCCAGCTGACATGTTCACGGACGCAACTCCTGGTTTCACATTAGCTTGATCGTTTACCATAAGATAAAGTATTTTACGGTTGAGCTCCATCATAAGTGATAACCGATCTTGGAGGTATAACTTGTTTTTATGACAAATGTGTTTACACTTTTCCTCAGTAAACGGAATGTTTCCCAGCTTTGCGTTGATGGGTTTTGCCGATGCTGTTGCCAAGAAAGATTTCTTACCTTCAACCAATTACAAGTTCGTCTTCTTAGTTTAAACAGGAGGTTTTTTGAGTTCGTGAGGAGAAATACGGAGCTCACTTTGATTAAAGTCTTGAGATAGTCATACCCAAATCTCATATACGCTGCTGGTTTCCGGTTGGCAGTAAATTGCATTTGAAACTCATCACACTATGTCATAATGTTGAGCCTTCTATCTGTTTTACGGGAATCGTTTATTCTTGCAGCATAAGTTTACTTCAGTTCAATGTGCGCAGAACGAATCGTGGCTGAGTCATCAATTAAGCATCCAGATTGTTTCTGTTGATATGACAGAGAAGAGCTTCTACCACTTCAAACAGTGTCTTCACAAATTTCTTCTGGTATGATAGCGATCGGGAATCCAACAGAATTCTCTCATGAAACATTTTTGTCGTATTTTTATTCAAATTTGACTTCTGAAGAATCTTGTATGATATGACTTAGCCACAATAGAATAAGGTTTGTGATAAGAGTTTTCGTTCTTCTAGGTGGACCTCATTGTGTGAATTACGAGCTCCACATTTCTGAGCCACTTGATAGTATGGCGTCTGTTTCCGATACCTGCTCCTTTTCTCTTTATTAAAAGTAATTTTGCCGGCTCATACAGGACACGCATGTGCCTTGAAGCTTAATTTCATTGTCATTTGATACATTGGACACGAGTCAATAGACTTTTTTGGAATTTTAAGCTTATCGCAAAACAACTTCGGTCGGTACAACCTTGAAATACTTACAAACAGTAATATTTCGAGATGTTCAATCGCACCCGTTCTTCCAGACCATTTATAATATAACTTCTAATACTGCTGCTATCGTATGTTTCCCGCCATGGTTGCTCCTATGCTAAATTATCGTGTACTGGATTTATGCTCATTATTCAGCTTCGTTACCTAGTGCTCTGACCTATTTTACCAATCCGTTGGAAGAGCTGAATGAAGATATTTACATAAGGAGGGTGACATCTGTGTAGATTAATTCAAGATCATCGCGGAACTTAATTATGCTGACGGAGAAAGACTGCGATGCTACAGAAGGATTCGTGCTGTTGATATCTTCCTGCTTATGAGCACGCTGTTGTTCTTCTGCTAGCCGCACCACAACACTAAATTGATTTGATTCATATTCACATATGGTGATTTTAATCAAGGCTCGGAACTGCCTTGTATATTGGTAACATCAACCCTGGTATTATATAGGAAACAAATGTATGTAGCGGGACATTATATTAACTCAACCTTTAATCCGAAGCAACGCAGTAGTAAGCTTATTCAAACAGCGCTCCCAGTTAAATTCATGAATTTTGACATATCGTTTTCTGTTTCGCAATATCTAGCCCATTAACATTCTCGACACCATCCATAAACCTATTAATCGTATAGCGCAGCTGATTTGCGAGATTATCAATGAAGATTAAGATGAGCAGCTAACCTAAAACTTACCCCGGAAGCAATATAATTATCATAGGCGCACATGATGCGTATGCCTCAACCGAATTGGTATTAAAATGTCGGTTCAAGAAAATGTGCTAATCGTGGTCACTGTATACACTTCAATGGCAGACATATTTAGAATTTATATTCTGTGTTTGAAGTAGTCGAGAGGTTTATATAAAGTTAAGGTATACCCATGCCATCATTAAGGTGGCCCGTAGTTTAGAATTTACAGCTAGGGAGTATTCAGTAAGGAATAATTGACAAGGTATCCGCGGGTTTCATTGCGGATAAATCTTCTCATTGCTCAAACCACAATGGTTGGGAGACTGAGTGAATGGTAATTTTCGAGCGTTTGAAACGACTCTCTGTTTTTGATGGGCATAGCAAAACTTATTCTAGGATCTAGTGCATTGGTGTTAAGTCTTATATGTTTTGAAAATCTCCGTGATTAGTGTATGTATGATCGTGTCATGAAAGAATCAGCCTTATCAACCCATAATGAGTCGCTGCATGCCAAATTCACACAAATACACTCAAAAATATAAGTCAAGCAAGCAAGCACATCTCAGCGGTGTTAAGGATCTTCAGATGGTAATGTTGTTCATGAGTATATGACCTCTCAACGTGCTGGTGGAGAGAAGCCTTACCTTACTTTTCAGATATCCGGAAACAAGAACGTGTGAAACTTACAAACTGTACACTCAATATTGAATTGCCGGGTGCTCAACCAAATATCCTCGAAGGAAATCTAGGAGCGTGATTGGCTTTTAGCCAACTTCAGATCTGTACAACTTAAACTTGAACTTGAACATGATAATTGATTCGAAGGCGCAGATTCATTCAAGATAACATAACGAGGATTTTAGTATATAAATGTGCAATGAAATTACGCTAGCTTTCTTACATTAAGTAAAAACTAATATACTTTTATTTGACAGAATTTCAGGATCAACAGTTAACAATGCCAAATCAGCCTATCAGGTGTTCGGACAATTCTGATGTCGCTAAACCTGACAGCATAAACAGCAGGAACATGATGATTATCCGATAAGAAATGTTCAGCGACACCAGTTAAGTCCACATAGATGTTCCACCTATTTTTTTCTTGAGATACAAGCGTTAGTGTCTAATATAACAACATCACTAGATGCAGATAATTACGAAGCATTTGACATCATCGCCGTGCGCTAGCATTATTTTGAGCTTCTGATTATCAGGATGAACTGTTCTTACACTTACACGTACGCGGATATATTATACCTTGTTGTACGCCCCTCGAAAACAGCTTTCTGGATATACCACTATCGTAGTGGTATTCGAAAACACGACCGAATTTGGATTTTTCGTGATTTTCCCATCATATTCTTTGCCATCGACTGGTTATATATTTCACCTAGTGAGATCAACTACCGAAGCGTATCGCCGGATTAAATTCTGATTTTGCGTTTATTAGTGAACACCGCTTTTTTTCGCGCTCACTATATTCATCATCGATCGCTCGACAGAACCACTGCCTGTGCACACACCAGGAACAGTGCTGCTCACAACCTTGGCATAATGACCCCAGAAAGAAAACAAAGCACACCGGGTCGCATGTGTACGGTGTGCCAAAAGTCGGTAAGTTCTAAGGCGAGGTCCGTAGATATATAGATAATTGTCCCGGTATTTGTTATGTATGCCTGGTTTGCAAGGCTAAACCAATAGCGTCATCCTCTGAGGCGAAAACTGAATGAACTGTTTATAGACGTCATTAATGCACCATCGTTACCCGACTTGGTAATAATAATAATAATATATCTTCTTGGACATCCAAAGCATGTAATAGATGATCAGTTTATTAACATTTGAACAGCAAAAGAAAATCGAACAGTGCGAGTAACCGGAGTAATCAGGAGTTTAAAACATTTTTCCGTTCAATAATGGAAATGAATATACAGTATGTGAGAAAAAATTTCCTAATGTCTAATAACAATAAAACGTCATGTTTATTATGTCAAGATTTACGAATGGCAAGCATGCGAGGAAAAATAGAAGGTAATTATGGGAAAAGTGGAGCGAATTGTAATAACGTTGTCATAAAAAAAATTGATAAATAAAGTATATATGCATAAATTCCCGTTTTTACGGAAAGATTGGTTTGAAAGATTGAAAAGGGGACATAAATCCATCGAAATAAGAAAATCTAAGAAATTGTGAGGGATGTGAGTGGGTGTGGTAAATAGCATGAGAGTAGGGTGCGTTGTGTGATCCAAAATTCTTGAAGAATTGTCGACGAATCGAACCAAAATTTGTTCACCAGCCGGATTTTCGTTATCTGCAGGAGAGTGAATCGCATACGGAACAAATCTCGGGCGGATAGATTTCCAGCCAGTTTCAGTGATTGCGCATTATTCGAAGACACTGGAATTTTTTGGTAGATTTTATTATTTTGCACGTTTGAATGAAAATGTGACATTTCTAAGCCTCATACGAAATAAAAGACAGTTATATACATAATGGTGTATAGAAAATGTCATCGAAGGCAATTGTGAGATTAATTAGTGTAAGAGTATTTCTAGTGTCCGGTAACCTGACACTTGAATGGCCAGTTATCCAGATAATACTACCAGACCTCATGATATACTAATATGTGTAGAAAGAAGTGGAATTAGAAACCTGGGATCCCATGAGAGTATATAAAGTCTAGAGAAGATTTTATCTTAAGGATTTAGGATAGTGATTGAACGGTAAGAGTTCCTGCAAGCGTTTTAAATTTTCCTGTAAATGTGCACATTCGGAAATGTAGAGGAAGAGAATTCCAAAGTTGTGCATATCTAATTAGGAAGAAGTTACGTCTACTTAGAGGTTATTGCCGATGAGCCGATAGAAAATCCATCATACACGGTCAGGCCCATATTTGCCCAGATAACCGCGCAGATGGTGACTAAAACGGGTAGGTGTTCGCCGGGATCAGTGACTCCTAAACTTAGCGGATGCGAGAAGGAACTCAGTAAAACCAGTTCTCAAAAGACCGATTCAAATTACAAAACAAAATCCGCAGGTATAAACCATATTTTTTACGTTTGGATAAAAATGTGACATTTATAAGCCTCATATGAAATAAAAGACAGTTATATACATAATAGTGTATAGAAAATGTCATGGAAGGCAATTTCGAGATTAATTAGTGTAAACGCATGTATAGGATCTGGCAGCCTGACACTTTAGCCAAAGATAACCAGGGGATATTACCGGAAGCCATGACATTCTAATATGAGAAAACGTCAAGTGAAATCAGAAACCCGGTATACCATCATAATATAAATCATCCAAGGAAGAATTTATCTTAAGAATTTCACTAAGTGTATTGACAGTAAGTGATCCTACAAGCGATTTAAATTTTCCGGTATATGTGCACACACGAAAATGAAGAGGAAGAGAGTTCCAAAGCAGTGTATACCTAATTAAAAAAAGTTGCGTCGAACTTCAGTGCTAGTGAAGGGAATGTGCAGAATCCTCGTTCGGTTACGTAAAATGTAACGATTACACTTTCGAAGGCGCATTGTTGACCTGAGTTTAACTTGGTTCTCCGTAATGATTCGAACAAAAAAGATTAGGACGAATTCTGCGCAGCCAGAGCGGGTTTATGTCTAGTAGATTGCATCTGACCTGAAAAGATGAATGATTAGAGTAACCTAACATAATTGTGCTAATTATGCGTTGAAGGCTTTCTAAGAGTATACAGTCGCGCCTAGCAATGTGAGAATAGGCTATAGTACAGTAGTTAAGAAGCGGTAACACTTTCATTTTATATAGGCTTAGTCTACTTTCACGTAAGAGGAATTTTTGATTGATCAAACCAAAATTCTGTCTAGCTTTTGCTATAAGAAATCTAACTTGTTCGTTGAAGTTAGGAGATGAAGAATATCTAAATCCTGAGTTTTTGGTTTCTTTAGAAGGCGCGAGTGTTTTATTGTTAAGAATGATATTACCAGGGAGCAGCGTATTCTCATGAATTGCGTCTTTAGAGCTGAGAACTGTAACCCCCATTGCGAGCCCTCTGGGACCGGCCGCAGTTACGCCCTCATCAATAGTTCGGGTGAACCGCCAGCTCAATTCTCCTTACAAAGATGAAACTCGCCTCTTAAGAATAACGCTGCAATTTATGAAGGACTTATAAAACGCACTGTTAAATGCTTATCTTCGTAGAGCTGTTCTATCGTCTACATGTCGTATCCACGCAGATCTATCTTGTTGGGAGCGAAAGTCGTCGAATAAATCTCGAGAAGGGAATAATCCGTGAAGTATTGTATTTCTAGGCATTCCGGAAGGTGCTTCTGACATACCTTCTCAAGAAAAAGTTGAGGATGATCACAAACAGTGGAAATACCTAGCCGAAAAAATCGGTAATAAAAAAGACTTACTTGTGGATGCTTTTAGGATACCGCGGTCTGCCAAATATAAAGGGCAAGGTCCTAGCTATTTAAAGCTAACCGTCTTGACAACCGAAATGCCCGATGGTATCAAACATGGATCGAAAGCTAGTAGAAGAAACCTAACAAAAACGTCAAGTGAAGCTTGCTCAGGTTAATTGCCGAAAGCAAGCAAACGGATAGTACCGAGCCATCAACGCCTAGTAAAGCTGTTCATACTGAACATCATGTGATAGTTTCAAAAAACCTGAGCATTCTGACTCTAACCGAGTCGGCCAATTGATAACCTTTTATGATTTGAAAACTACAAATTTATCAGTTGTTCAGATGAAAATACCTAAATCCTTTTGAATAAATTAGCCCAGTTAACCGAGATATGTTCGCACCACTCACCTAACATTATCGCCATTACAAAAACATGGTATTCTTCCTAATTGATTAAAACGGAAATATCCTTTCGAAATATGAATTTGATAAGGAGTGATCGAGAGAGAATTGGTGGTGGCGTTGCTCTTTATTATTATAATCGCCTCCAGTGCCGTCCAATAGAAAACACCGAATTCACCCTAGAGGATAAAATTTGGTGTTATTTGACGCTGATATCTGGTGAAGTGTGCATGATTGGTGTGGTCTACCGGACTCCTTCATCTACAGATTCGTACAACGAACAATTGATCCAAATGCTTCAGCGCTTGATTCGCACTCAGCAAGCAACAATACTTATTATGGGCGATTTTAACCTGCCTATCCTTTGTCTCAGAGACGTTCACTCCCCGCAAACGCTAGAATACCGATTTAGAGAGGTATTAAATTCAGTCATTTGAACAACCATGTTCACGAATACACTTGGTGACGAGGTTCCGACCGTACATCCGTCTTGAATTTGGTATTAACATCGGAAGAACAATCTGTCGAAGCGATCGGATTCCAGGTTCTCTGGGTCTTAGTGACCATTCAGTACTTGTGTTCGACTATGTTTGCAGTACACATCAATCTTGCGCTCGAAATGGGGTGGTTCGCCTGGTAAAATAATAATCCCTGAGTAAATCGCTCGTGCAGATTCAGCATTGTCAGACGGACCACATCAGCCTTGACTCGAAATGGAACGAACTTAGAGATTTTTTGAAAGTGAAGATAGACGAAAACTCGCTGATAGCTTCTTGAAGATTCGAACATGAGTTTCTCTTTGTTATCCGCAGCAGAACGAAAAGCGGATTGTATTCTAGCGAGCAGCGTGGATGCAGCATATATCCAACAAAACTCCTACTTCTTGGCAACATTTCTGTATGTTACGCAACAAAGTGACTTCACATATTCGAGGGGATAAGGAAGCGCACCAATTGATGCTGCTGCCAAAAATAGAACGCAACCTTAAGTTACTTTACAAAATCATGAACGCGGAAGCAAAAGTCAAACCAGGTATTTTTGCTGTCCAGAATGGTCAAAAACTCTCTGAGACCGAGTTGGAAACCGCAAATGCCCTCTTGATTTATTACTCTAAATTGTTTGTGCCAAATGTGTAAGTGGAAAGTTGTGAGTATTCAGTCGACTCATGAATCGAGTCATAAAGCGAAATTTTGATAAATTCAGAGATTGTCGCAAGTCAAATGCTTAAACTAAATTTAATAAAATCCCCAGGTGCGGATGATGTGCCGAGGTTTTGTCATCGTCAGATTTGTGAACCACTTTCAAGCCCGTTTAACTATTCGAAGCTTAAGGAAGTTGTATCGAAAAATTTGAAGTCCGGCGTGATTACACTTATCTGACGCTGCAAATTATCGTCCCGTCACACTATTACCTGTTATTGGTAAGGTCTTGAACGTACAGTCTCGGAAAGAATGATTGCATACATTGAATTGTGTAATTTGTTTTCGCCAGCGCAGCATGGATTTTGATCTCATCGCTTTTGTCTAACAAATCTTTTCAACAATGCTAAAACCGATGTTCAGCTCTATAATATTGGTTTGAATTTTGAAGTGGTTCTCAGTAAGTGGGAAGAAACCATAGTAATACCAATGCTTTAAGGTGGTTTCAGGTCAAACTTTGGTAGCTATATCCCTGTCCGCCAGTTTAGCATCGTTTCAAAAGTATTAGACAAATAGTTAAGTTACGAAATCTGTCCGTGTTTTTGTTGACATTCTCTATTAAATCTAAAGCAACACAAATTGCTTACGGTACATTTCACCTGAATTACTTTCATATAATATATATCACTAATTAAGGGCTCGACAAAGGGAAGATAGTCAATGTCACACTACTTAGACTTCTGCAAGTCTTTCGATTGTATGTGTCAACTTTTTTAACAGATCAATTTAACAGTAATGAACGTATGGTAATATATATCTCCCTTAAATAAAATCAGTCCTTAAAGATGGGATATTCAGAGTTCGAGAATGATTCGCGTTTTCGAACGAAACCAACGTTATCAGTAAGGTACCTCAAGATTCGGTACTCGGTCAATTTTAATTCTGGATTTTCATTGATTATTTGTCGTTTGCCTTGAATTCCCCATAATTTATTTTCGCTGGTGATGTACAACGCAGCGGGTCATAAACCCATCCTACTAATTGAATCTCCCATTGAACCTCAATAGAAGTCAAATGTGGTTTAATAAATCGTTACATTACTTCACAATCAGGTAAAATCCGCCGTATTTCGATACTTAATTCCAAATCTTATCTGGTTTATGACATGTCTACTGGTAAAGCCGGTCCAATTGTCCCTTCAAATTTGAGAGGTACAGTATTCGAGCATTTAAATGGTTTATCACATCCCGGAGTAAAAGCTACTCGAAAACGGATTAGTTCTCGTTGTCTTTGATCTAACATGTATAAAGACACTGAACTTTGGACCAAGAGTTTCCTCAGATGTCAACAGAGCAGAGTCCAACGTCACACCATCAGTTCCCATGGAATATTTTCACCGGTTACCTGTTTAACCTACTAGATATTGATCTACGTCGATCGTTTTACTCGTTGACCCTTTGCCTTTAGCCATTCCTGATATCAGCACAGAAACGGTTGCGACAGATTTCGTTTAGCATTGGATCAGCAACTTTGGTCTACCGAAAATTATAACGACTGACTGAGGTTCCCAATTTCAGTCAACGCTTTTTCGGGCACTTAATCGAACATTCGGTACGAAGCACATACAGACTACATTCTAAAATTCTTCTTCAAATGGCTTGGTCGAGAGATTTCACAGGCAATTCAAAGCCGCAATCATGAATCACGGGAATTCAGAACGTTGGTCGGAGTCATTACCGTTGTTGCTTCTTGGTATTCGTACCACAATGGAAAAAGACCTGGGTTGCTCAACTGCTAAAACGGTTCACAGGAATACACTCAACCTAGCTGGCGAATTCCTGAAATCTTCTGATTCACCATTAGATCTTACAGATTCGCAATACGTCAGTCGCCATCGCGGCTTCATGAAATTATTCCGAGCTATCCCAACTCGTCAACACGCTCAACTCTTTTACATCTCAGCCGACTTGTCTACCTGCGACTATGAATTTGTGTGTGCTGATCATATAGTCACCCACTTCAACCACCATACACTGGTCCGTACTGGGTGCTCAGCAGGTATTCCAAGTATTTTGTTATTGACCGGAATGGATAAAAGAAACCGCAGTTTCGATCGTTTAAAAGTCGCTTATGTAGAACCAACATCGGAAGCGAACGCAAACTTCCGAAAAGTTACTCCACAGATATGAAACCAAGATTAACAAGTTTCTTCATCGGCTTCACCAAAAACCAACCGTACTCCTGATTCCCCTGTTGAACCCCCGGTAACTTCGTGTCTCAAACCTCCCGACTCCAACAGACAAATGTGTTCTGGTCAAAGGTTCCACTTTTCCCAAACATTTGATGATTTCATAACCTGATACTTTTTCGAGCGTCTTTATCTTGTTCCGGGCGCTCTAAGGGGGTTTTATAGTAATTTGTACAGTCTTATATTTTGTATTATCTTAATTTGTTAATTTGTTAACTTAGACGTTATCGTTTCGATTCGATTACCGATAACGTCATATTGGTTTATCGATTTCTTTGTATCGTTTTCACTCATATTTAATCGATTTTCCGTTCATGAGCTCAGTCAACAATATTCATCTGTTAAATACCATTTGTACACAGTCAACATACTCATTAATAACAATATACTGTTTGTCCACGCGTGGTCTTCGTTTTTCTGTGGTTTCTCAGAAGCAAAATGGTATGTGGATATAACTGGATCCCACGCAGTCCCATGATCCTCATGTTAGTTGGTATAATCTTCATGTTGTGTTTGGAACGCACTAATGTTTCTCCTCACCTATTGGTGAGGGGAGTTTTTCTGTTTTATTCCAGATTGCTCTTATACCAGAAGATATTTGAGAAGATATTGTCGGAAGTGGTATTTTGCTTCATACGAATCCTTTGATTTTGTATTTATTTGATTTTCACCGGATTTCAACATGGTAATGACTAGAAAATACGCAAAAGTAGATAATACAGCACCTATTGTAACTAAGATGCAAGGGAATCGGTGCCCCGCTGCTCGCTCGGGGGACTCTTGTCTTGTGAGCGCTAAACAGGTTGCCGATAATGCAAAAGCAGTAGAATGTGAAATATGTTTCAAATGGATGCAGATGATTGAAGCCAGAGACGTATCGGTGGCTTCAGATTACATCACGCTATATTATTCGGATGGTATGTAAGATATGCCTTTCACCATCAAGTGTTAAGCACGGATGTAGTCAGAATAAAAACGTAGCTGCATCTACTAAAGCCGCTAAAGTGCTCTATTGAGGAGACATAAATATTGACCCAACCTCAGCTGAGGATTGTCACCACCTATCTTTTGAGCAAGCTTGCGTGCAATTCGCTTCCTTGACTACAAGCCGTTTACAAAATGGTATTAGTATCGAACGTGCAGAAACTCGACGTTTGCTCGCCTTCAACATCGTTTGCTCAACAGTCGGGAAGGAATAAAACTTATGCAGATGTGACGTCGAAGGGTCTACATTTTGATCCTGGCTATGAAGCGATTGAGCAAAATAGAGGCTCAGCTAAATGTAGTGAAAGAAGTACCTACTTCTGAAAATGATTTTAGATCTCCGGTTTCAAAGAAGCCACATTTGGATTCTCGAAGCGATGTCTTATTATGGTGAATGCTCGTGAGCAAACCGGGGACACAGCTAAAATATGTTTACAGCAAGAGCAAACTTTCCTACAATCAACTTTTTCAAAGCTATGTGATCAAGGAGAGAAAGAAGTTACTTTCATTTATGCATTCCGACTTGGCCGGAAGAAGGAGGATGATAAACCGCGGACGCTGAAAATTGTTTTAGCTTCGGATGAGCAAGTCCAAATGGTACTAAGGCGCGCTCATCGTCTTAAGGGTGACCTGTCTCCTGAGGATAGAATCAAAATGAAAACAGTCACCCAAGAATTGCGAGCACGCAGAGAAGCTGGCTAGGTACATCTCCATATTGTGGATTTTCAGGTAGTGAGGAGTAGGCCGCACATTCGTTTGAAGCCGCTGTCAATCCAACCCCAGTTAATCATTCTGTGAAGAGATTTCGAGTATTGCTTTTTAATGCGAGGAGTCTATGCAATAAACTTGACGAGGTCAATGAAATTGTCTGTCGACGACAGCCAGATATAATTGCTGTTACGGAATCGCGGTTAACAACGGATATATCTGATATGGAGTGCGTGCTACTACACTATACGCTTTTCAGAAGTGACAGAGTAGCTTTGAGATCTGCTGGTGGCGTTGTCGTATACTTTAAAGAGCACCTGATTGTGGAGGTATTGGAAATGTTTCAACATGATGCTGGAAATGCCGAAAGCATCTGGTGTAAGGTGAATTCTCGCTCTGGAGATGCATAACTTGGGGGCATTTACGGCTTACCTGGCGCTTACGTTCCTGGGTTATGTGATCAAATCAAATGGTATGGTATCACTTGTGACTGTACCGTTTTTGGATATCTGAATGTTCCTGATATAAACTGGGCGGATTTAGTTTCGTGGGGTGAACCGTTTCAACAACAATTCCTGGTTACGATTTTGGAGCTGAAATTGGTGCAGAATGTCAACGATCCTACGAGAATATGCGTCGGACAAGTTCCTTCCGTATTGGATTTGGTGGTCACACCTAGATTCTCTGATGTTACGAATCTGTCGATCGAGACCCCTATTGGTTGCAGCGATCACTGTACTTTATGGTTCGTTTGGAATCGGGGTCTTTAATCGAGAATACGTACGCATGCCCGGAGAAACTACTGGAAATTGGACACAAAGAGTCTCATCACGTCCGCAAACTCGATGGACTGGTCACTCCCTCTATCAAAAAATGTTGATACCTGTTAGTTGGACTTTTGGGGTAAAATCAGATCGCTTGAAAATCATGCCCCATGGATGAATGAAAGATCCCCCGCTAAGGGACCGCCGTGGTTTGATAACGATATTCGTAAATACATGAAGGTAATATAGCGGTTATGGCGGAAGGTTTGTTCTAGTGGATGCACCGATGACTATGTAACCTACAAAGTTATCAGCAAGAAGTGCAGCTACCTCCAAAGAGAAAAAAGGCAGAACTATGAAACTCGCTTGGTCGACGAAGCTAACTTGATGCCGAAACGCTGGTTTGCATACATTAGACGTAGAATGAAAGCTTCTGAACGAGTACCTTGCTTGAGATCTATGGAGGTTCGACTTAACATGAAGACGAACGTAAAGCAGTTCTTCTCGCAGCTTAATACAATTCCGTTTACACAGAGGAGACGTTTCCCATTTCTCTGCTTCATGAGAGCAGCGCCGAAATGCCGAATATCTCGATTTCGCCAGAGATGGTGCAGTATTTACTAGAACGACTCGATGTACGCTCCACACCTGGTCCGGACGATATACACCCAATGGTTTTAAAAGTATTGTCAAGTATCATACACAAACCACTTGCGCTAATCTTCAATTTATCATTGAGGTATGGTAGGTTACCTCAAGGTTGGAAGTACGGCATTGTCAAACCAATGTATAAGGGCGGTGAAACCAGTGATCCGGCTAACTACTGACCGGTAACCTCCACTTCGGTAGTTGTGAAGATTCTGGAATGACTGCTGAAGAAACAGATTGAAGATTTTCTCTTTACAACCAGTCAGCTAACATCAGCTCAGCATGGTTTTACGCCAAGACGATCATGCGCATCAAATCTCATCACCGCTCGCGAGCACTGGTGTGCTGAACTTGATCTGGGTCACCCGGTAGTCACTGCCTTCATTGACTTCAGTAAGGCTTCTGACCGTGTTCCAATTCAAAGTCTATTGCTGAAGCTCCGTGCTTGTGGTGTAAAAGGACCTGTTCTAACTTGGATTGAAGACTTCCTTGTTGACCGTTATACACAGGTCGAGGTTAACGGAGTCAAATCGCAAATTACACGTCCAACTTCCGGGGTTCCGCAAGAATCTGTTCTCGTCCCGTTACTTTTCAAAGTATATATTAATGACCTCCCCGACTCATTAAATATGAATTGTCTACTTTTCGCGGACGATCTGAAAGTTTGGGGTACAGTAAGCTCTTTTGCTGATAATAACATTTTTCAGAACGAATTGAATAAATTGCTTGATTGGACGGTAAAATGGCAGCTTCCTTTAAACCGACAGAAATGCGTTGTAATGCTTTTGGGGCCGAGCACGCCGGAAGGTGCGGGGAACATCAACTAAAATGGGCCGATACTGACGTGGGTACAATTGTGACTCGGTAACTTAAATCCAAGGAGGATACGAACAGAAAAGCTGCTGCTGCAAACCGCGCATGTTGAACTATTAGTCGGTAGTTTTCGGCGATTACTCCACAAATGTTTCGCATTCTTTTTTCCACATACGTGAGACCAGTTTTGAAATATGGTTTGCCAGCCACCTATCCACAAACTAAGGGAGAACGTGACCGGTTGGAAAAATTGCAAAGGCGGGCGACGAAATGAGTACAAGGATTGAAATCAATTCCTTATGTGGAGAGAAATCAACGCCTCAACCTCATGTTGCTCAGTATTCGGCGTGTGCGCTACGACCTGCTGCTAACTCGTCGCATATTACTGGGAGCTGATGGTGACGAGCTGCGCGAGTTTTTCCCTCTCGTGACGGACCTAAAAACCCGTGGCCATGCTCTGAAGCTTCAAAAGCGAAGGGCACTACGCCTACCACAGGGATTCACGCTCTCAACAAGAATTGTTAAATTGTGGAATGCGCTTCCGGAAGAGGTTATCTCAGCAAGCTCTGAAAACCAATTCAAGCAAATTTTGGCTGAGGTATTGCCTGTAATCACGGCGAAGCTGAACAACACTGGACAGGATTTCTTCAAGTGAGGTTCACCTGGACTATGTTGCTGATATAAAGAAATGCGGCTCACAAGCTCTTGACCCCCTGTCGTCTATCAAGAAGAAGAAGAATTGGAGGACGCTTTTCTGTGGCATACACCGGAAGAAATCTGAACGCTCGATTGGCTCATTAGCCACATACTGTCCTGTGCAAACTGAACTGAACTGAACTGAACTAATCCATTCCTCACTATCCACTACCAGTTCAAGAAAAGTTCACTGGAGAGTGTTATGTTATTTTAAACAACACGGCCAACTTCATCATTATGGAAACATTTTATGAATATATTCTTACTTCCTGAATTATTATATAATTATTTCGTAGAAAAATATATCCTACCGTCTCTTGTAAGCTTATTTGAAATGAAATATATTACTGAAATCATTAAACTTGCCCCTGAAGCAGTTACAAGGGGAAATTCTATGAAACTTCTTAAGAGTAGGCCCAGGTTGCTGGCACGTGAGCACTTTTTCAGCAACCGCGTGGTCAATTTCTGGAACAAGCTCCCAGATTGTATAGTAAGCCTCCCAAGCTTTATAAGGGAATTAGACGTTAAATGGTCTATCATATTTCAGCATATTGTCTAATAAAAACTATAAATAAACGAAAAAACATTTTTACATTTTTATCATATCTGTTTAGGCCTGGGCAACCTGACAACAAATGAGCCCATATGCAGTCTATGACTGTGTTTCACTTTGCCTCGACTAGGCTAGTGATTTCATACACCATACATTGTTCACGCACATTATTGCATTGTTTCCTGAATAGCTGACCTCTCACCGTGCAGGTGAAGAGAAACCCTACCTTACTTGTGGTGGTTCAGGCTACGTGAAATTACAGTATGTGTGTAAAAAGTGAAAAGGTAACCACTCACAATAATTCTTCGATTGAATTGAAAGCGATTCTCCCCGGCTTGGCAATTGACTACTCCGCTCCAGACGTCAAAGTATTATCACCGAAGCAACTGCGGAAAATCCAAGAATTATGTGGGGCTGAAATATGGAGCTGTCTTTTTATAGCAAGCAAACAATCTTTCCACAATCCCCAGTCAGAATTCCAAGCACGCAGTACGGGTATCAAAGGAGATGAGAAGAGCAACTCCGAGCGGACGAAAATTTATATTCGTAAAATCCGGGTACAATTCAAAAAGTGTACATTGATTGATACAAACAAAAATGTTTACAGAAAAATGCCATAGTACTCCCCCCTAGAGCGTCGGCCTAAAGAAGACGCTCGAAGAAATCGTTAGGCTGTGAAGTCATCAAACTTTGATGGAAAATGGACTCTACGACCAGATCGGGTTTGCCTGTTATGGTCAGTTTGTTTGATACACGGGGGTAAAGAGGGTTTCGTTGGGGGATCGGGAGTACCGGTGAGCTTCGGTTTGGGGGTGGAGGGACAAAATCTTGAGGAGCAACGTTCGGGGTATTTTCTTTCGCCTCTGGTGCCGGTTCGACGTAGGCTACTTTCAAACGATCGACGCTGACGGTCTCGTGTGTTCCGTTGCGGTCAATAACGAAGTATTTTGGATACCTGTTGATTACCTTGTACGGGCCAGTGTATGGCGGCTATAGCGGTCGACGTACATGATCTACCCACACAAACACAAAGTCGCAAGTGTTCAAGTCAGGTGGAATGTAGCAGGGTTGAACATGCTGTCGAGTTGGGGTAGCTCGTAAGTTTTTCATGAAGCTGCGTAGGCGGCTGACATATTGTGGCACGGTAAGGTCCAATGATGAGTCGGAAGATGTCAGGAATTCGCCTGGAAGGGTAAGTGTACTACCGTACACCATTTCAGCAGCTAAACACCCTAGGTCTTCTTTCACTGTGGTACGTATACCAAGAAGTAATAGGGGTAGTGTCTCGGACCAACGTTCAGTATTCCCATGACACATGAGTGCGGCTTTCAGTTAACGGTGAAATCTTTCGACAAAGCCGTTCGGAGAAGAGTGGTAGGCTGTAGTCTGAATGTGTTTCGTACCAAGCATGTTGTCCAGTTCCTTGAAAAGCGTTGGTTGGAATTGGGAACCTCTGTCAGTAGTGATGGTGTTTGGTACGCCAAAATTACTGATCCAGTGCTGAACAAAAGCTTTAGCAACAGTTTCTGCACTGATATCAGGGATTGCTACTGCCATGGGCCAACGCGTGAAACGATCAATGCAGATAAGTATGTAGCAACATCCGTTAGAGACTGCTATTGGGCCGACGAGATCCAAATGCACGTGTTGGAAACGTTCAGTAACTGGTGGGAACGTACCAGGGTAGCTGATAGTGTGTCTTTGAACCTTGCTCTGTTGACATCGCAAGCAACTTTTTGTCCAAAGTTGTATGTCTTTATGCATGTCAGACCAGAGGTAGCGAGAACTGATTAATTTTCGTATCGGTCTTACTCCAGGATGTGATAAACCATGCAACTGGTCGAAAACTCTACGTCTCATGTCCGAGGGGACGATCGGACGCAGTTTTCCTGTTGCCATGTCACAAACCAGGTAATGTGGAGAATCGGGTATCGGGATTCGGCGGATTTTTCCCATCTCTGAAGTTTCATAGCGACTTAGTACCGGATCAGATTGCTGCGAACGTGCTAGTTGTTCCAAATCGATTCCAGGCAGGTCGATGGCACTCAGTTGAATCCGAGAAAACGTATCCGCCACTGTGTTTGACGAGCCGGATAGGTAACGAATGTCGCTCGTGAATTGGGAGATGTAGTCTAATTGACGGATCTCTCGCGGTGAATAACGATCGGAAGTTGTGGCGAGTGCAAACGTTAGCGTTTGTGTCGGTGTAAACCGTAAAACTGCGACCTTCGAGTAAATGCCGGAAATGGCGAATGGAATAATAAACAGCGAGGAGCTCGCGACCAAAGGTACTATATCGTGTCTGCGCTGGCTGCAGTCGGCGTGAGAAGAAGGCTAGGGGTCTAATCGTGTTATCGACCTCTTGTTGGAGTACTGCGCCTACCGCTTCGTTTGATGCATCGGTAACAAGCGATAAGCGAGCATCTGTCTCAGCTGATATATAAGTCAGAGTTGTCGCCTGCTCAAGGGCGGATTTAAGCGCGTCAAAAGCTTCGATCGCTTGTGGATTCATTGAAAAATTTCTTTCTTTGCAGCGAAGTAAATCTGTAAGCGGTTGAGCTAACTTCGCGCAATGAGGAATGAATCGTCTATAGTAGTTAACTAGGCCCAAAAATCGACGCAACTGGCGGATTGAACTCGGGCATGGATAATCGCGGATGGCAGAGACTTTCTGTTCAACGGGTTTAATTCCGGTGGAATCGATGCGGTGACCGAGAAAGTCTAGTGTTTCCACATGAAAGATGCATTTATCTGGATTCACGACAATACCATACTGAGATAGGCGCTGAAAAACCTCTCGAAGATGCTCAACATGTTCTGTCGATGTGTTGCTAGCAATTAGCACGTCATCAATATAAACGTATACGAAGGGCAATCCCTTAAATACTTGATCCATAAAACGCTGGAAAGTTTGTGCGGCATTTCGGAGGCCAAATGGCATTCGTACGAATTCATATAAGCCAAATGGTGTCGTGACAGCCGTTTTAGGGATATCTTCCTTCGCAACGGGGATTTGGTGATAGGCGCGTACTAGGTCAAGCTTCGAGAACACGGTTTTTCCGTTTAGGGACGCCGTAAAATCGTGGATGTGTGGAATGGGGTAACGGTCTGGTACCGTAATGCGATTAAGTGCCCTATAATCTCCGCATGGGCGCCAAGTATCTGCGGTACTTTTTTCAACCATATGTAGTGGAGAAGCCCATGGTGAGGTCGACGGGCGGATGATTCCTAGCTCCGACATATGTTCAAACTCTTGTTTGGCGATCGCCAGTTTGTTTGGAGCTAGTCTACGTGGTTTGGCAAAAACTGGAGGGCCACGAGTGACAATGTGGTGTTCGACCTGGTGTTTGACCACATTTGTGAATGACTGTGGTTTGAAAATCTCCGGAAACTGGACTATGAGTTCCTTACAAAGCTGGGTGACGACTGGAGTCAAAACTCGAATAGACTGTATGGATGTGTAATGGTATTTGCCTATTGAATTTAACTTCGTGGTGTTATCAGTAAGCCTTCGTTGGCTTATCTCCAACGCGAGGTTGAAATTAGACAAAAAATCTGCACCCAAAATCGGAGTTTTCACGTCTGCAATGGTGAACACCCAGTGGAACGATCTTCGTAAGCCCAGGTCTACCGCGAGGGACCGATGACCGTAAGTGGCTATCCGAGTACCGTTGGCCGCCTGAAGGGTCAATCCCGACGGACACTTGCGTTCGGTTTCGTTAGGTGGGATGACGCTGAGTTCCGCACCGGTGTCTACCAGAAAACGCAATTTCGTTGTGTTGTCAGATATATAGAGGAGACGGCTAACTTTGTTGCCAGGCAGTGCAGCCGTTCCTACTGCCTGGCATAATCGTTTCCCTGCTCGTTAGATTTGGAAACAAAACTGCAGGGTCTGGTGCATCTGTAGGCGCGTTCACCGAATCTGCGGTGGTAATAGCAAAGACCTGGCCCTTTACTCCGACTTCGTGAATATCGTTTATTCGGACTGTGTCTCTGTGATGACCGAGATCGATCATTTCGTGAAGTACGTATGTGCATGCAAAGTTCGTCGAGTCGCGATTTCAACTCGGAGATCTCTGATTCTAAAGTTGAAGGAGTTGATTTATGAGGCGATTGTACTACTGCAATGGTTGGCTTATGATTCTCATACGCTCAATCGGCGATGGCAGCAAGCTTATCTAAGTTGTAATCTTCTTCGACCACCGAAAGTGCTTTTCGAACATCGCTTGGTAGTCTTTGCAGCCACAATTCTTTTAAAATCAGTTCGCCAACTGGTGTTGTACCTTGTAACTCGATCATTCGACGAAGGAGTTGCGACGGTGTATTGTCACCTAGTTCGATACCCGAGAGTAATTTGCGTAAGTTTTTCTCATCAGATGCTGCTATACGCGATATCAAAGCTGATTTCAGTACATCATACGGTTTATCGACAGGTCTGTTGTATATGATATCAGCAACTTCAGATGCGACTGCGTGTGATAAACTTCCTATGACGTAACAGTACATTGCTTTTTGGCTAGTAATGCGTCGAGTTTCGAAAATAGCTTCTACTTGAGCGAACCATAATCTAGGGTTTGCTACGCCAAACTCAGGAAGTGATAAATGACCAATATCTCCTGGGATAGGTGCTGCCTGTGGAATACTGTACATATTGATGAAAAGATGTAAAAATATGCTACAAAATCAAAATAGTAGGGAGTATGCTATGACGAAAATAATCGGGCTCACCAAATTGTGGTGGTTCAGGCTACGTGAAATTACAGTATGTGTGTAAAAATT
>JACCGJ010004639.1:0-13364 GCA_013407085.1 Atriophallophorus winterbourni
TACGACAGGGGGTCAAGCCCTTGTGAGCCGCATCTCTTCATAACAGCAACAAAGTCCAGGAGAACCTCAGTTGAAGAAATCCTGTCCAGTGTTGTTCAGCTTCGCCGTGTTTACAGGCAATACCTTATCCAAAAGTTGTTCGAATTGGTTTTCAGAGCTCGCTGAGATATCCTCTTCCGATAGCGCATTCCACAAGTTAACAATTCTTGTTGAGAGCGGGAATCCCCGTGCTAGGCGTAGTGTCCTTCGCTTTTGAAGTTTTAGAGCATGGCCACGGGTTCTTGAATCCGTCACGAGACGGAAAAACTCGCGCAGCTCGTCACCATAATCTCCCAGTAATATGCGACGAGTTAGCAGCAGGTCGTAGCGCACACGCCGAATACTGAGTGACATGAGGTTGAGGCGTTGAACTCTCTTCACATAAGGAACTGATTTCAATCTTTGTACTCGTTTCGTCGCCAGCCTTTGCAATTTTTCCAACTGGTCACGTTCTCCCTTAGTTTGAGGATAGGTGGCTGGCAAACCATATTCCAAAACTGGTCTCACGTATGTGGAATAAAGAATGCGAAACATTTGTGGAGTAATCACCGAAAAAAACCGACTAATAGCCCACCATGCTCGGTTTGCAGCAGCAGCTTTTCTGTTCGTATCCTCCTTCGATTTAAGCGCCCGAGTCACAATTGTACCCAGGTCACGTTCAGTATCAACCCACTTCAGTTGATGATCCCCGAGGAAGTACGCACCTTCAGGCGTGCTTGGCCCCAAAAGCATTACAGCACATTTCTGTCGGTTTACAGGAAGCTGCCATTTTACCGTCCAATCAAGCAATTTGTTCAATTCGTTCTGAAAAATGGTATTATCAGCAGAAGAGCTTACTGTACCCCAAACTTTCAGATCATCCGCGAAAAGTAGACAATTCGTATTTAATGAGTCGAGGAGGTCATTAACATATACTTTGAAAAGTAACGGGCCGAGAACAGATCCTTGCGGAACCCCGGAAGTTGGACGTGTAACCTGCGATTTAACTCCGTTAACCTCGAACTGTGTATAACGGTCACAAGGAAGTCTTCAATCCAAGTTAGAACAGGTCCCCTCACACCACAAGCACGGAGCTTGAGCAATAGACGTTGAAATGGAACACGGTCAAAAGCCTTACTGAAGTCAATGAAGGCAGTGACTACCGGGTGACCCAGATCAAGTTCAGCACACCAGTGCTGGCGAGCAGTGATGAGATTGGATGCGCATGATCGTCTTGGCGTAAAACCATGTTGAGCAGATGTTAACTGACTGGTTGTAAGGAGAAATTCTTCAATCTGTTTCTTCAGCAGTCGTTCAAGAGTCTTCACAACTACCGAAGTGAGGGTAACCGGTCGGTAGTTAGCCGGATCACTGGTTTCACCGCCCTTATACATTGATTTGACAATGCCGTACTTCCAATCTTTAGGTAACCTACCATACCTCAGGGATAAATTGAAGATTAGCGCCAGTGGTTTATGTATGATACTCGACAATACCTTTAAAAGCATTGGGTGTATATCGTCCGGGCTAGGTGCTGAGTGTACATCGAGTCGTTCTAGTAAATACTGCACCATCTCTGGCGAGATTGAGATATCCGGCATTTCGGCGTTGCTCTCATGAAGCAGAGGAATGGGAAACGTCTCCTTTGTGTAAACCGAATTGTACTGAGCGGCGAGAAGAACTGCTTTACGTTCATCTTCATGTTCAGTCGAACCTCCAATAGAACTCAAGCAAGGTTCTCGTTGAGAAGCTTTCGTTCTACGTCTTATGTACGTAAACAAGAGTTTCGGCATCGAGTTGGCTTCGTCCACCAAGCGAGTTTCATAGTTCTGCCTTTTTTCTCTTTTGAGGTAGGTGTACTTGTTGTGGATAACTTTGTAGGTTACATAGTCATCGGTGCATCCACTAGAACAAAACTTCCGCCATAACCGCTTTCTTACCTCCATGTATTTATGGATAACGCTATCAAACCACGGCGGTCCCTTAGCGGGCGATCTTCCATTCATCCATGGGGCATGATTTTCAAGCGATCTTATTTTACCCAAAAAGTCCAACCAACAGATATCAACATTCGTAGATAGAGGGAGCGACCAGTCCATCGAGTTTGCAGACGTGATGAGACTCGTTGTGTCTAATTTCCAGTAGTTTCTCCGGGCATGCGTACGTATTCTCGGTTGAAGACCCCGATTCCAAACGAACCATAAAGAACAGTGATCGCTGCAGCCAATGGGGGTCTCAATAGACAGATTCGTAACATCAGAGAATCTAGGTGTGACCACCAAATCCAATATTGAAGGAACTTGCCCGACGCATATCCTCGTAGGATTGTTTACATACTGCACCAGATTCAGCTCCAAAATCGTATCTAGGAATTCTCGTTGGAACGGTTCACCCCTCGAAACTAAATCCGCCCAGTTTATATCAGGAACATTCAGGTCTCCAAGAACGATACAGTCACCAGTGATACCACACCGTTTGATTTGATCACATAACACAGGAACGTAAGCGCCAGGTGAGCGGTAAATGACCCCAAGTGATGCAGCTCCAGAGCTAGACTTCACCTTACACCAGAGGCTTTCGGCATTTCCAGCATCATTTTGAAACCTTCCCAAAACTTCCACAATCAGGTGCTTCTTAAATAATAAGGCAACGCCACCGGCAGATCTCGAAGCTACTCTGTCACTTCTGAAAAGCGTATAGTGTGGTAGCGCGTACTCCATATCAGATATATCCATTGTTAACCACGATTCCGTAACAGCAATGATATTTGGCTGTCGCCGACAGGCAATTTCACTAACCTCATCAAGTTTATCGCGTAGACTCCTCGCATTGAAAAGCAATACTCGAAATCTCTTCACAGAATGATTAACTGGGGTTGAATTGACAGCGGCTTCCAGCGAATGTGTGGCCTCCTCCTCACTACCCGAAAATCCACAATATGGAGATCAACCTCGCCAGCTTCCCTGCGTGCTCGCAATTCTTGGGTAGCTGTTTTCATTTTGATTCTATCTTCCGGAGATAGGTCGCGTAGTATCTTGAATGGCTCACCCTTAAGACGATGAGCGCGTCTTAGTACCATCTGGACTTGCTCATCTGAAGTTAAAACAATTTTCAGCGTCCGCGGTTTATCATCCTTCTTCTTTCGGCCAAGTCGGAATACAAAATGATGGTAACTCCTTCCTCTCCTTGATCAAAAAGCTTTGAAAATGTTCGCTCTTGCTGTAAGCGTATTTCAGCCATGTCCCCGGTTTGCTCAGGAACATTTACCACTTGGCTGAGCAACAGAGAGTGGTCGCGTTTGATTGAATTGGCTAGCAAAATGTTCCCTCCAGCGGTCCATTCACTTTTCTTTGTTGGTAATCAACGACCCATCTGCTTCCGTGATGAGTTCGCTCACGCTGGGCATTCGGGGTCCCGTGGAGCGTATAAGCTGGAACAATTTGCGGGTGTTGCCAACTGCTTGGGCTGCTTCCATATTGCTTGCCCGCTCTTCCCATCATGATTCTCGGTCCGTTCTGAGGTTGGTCTTCAACTGGTGGCGAATTTGCTTGCGCTGTTCATTATATCTTTCTCCTGGAGGTAAGGAACGCTGTTGGTCAATTAATTTGGCTGTAGCAGCAGATATCCAGTTAGAATCTGTTCGCTTGGATGTTCCACAGCTTTCCAGGCCAGCATGATACATTGCGCTTTGGATTTGAGCCCAATGCTCCTCAATATTATCGGGATGGGGTCCGAGTGCATTAGATAGGGCCGTTAGATAGTTCTCTGCCACTGATCTATCTGATAGTTTAAGCGTATCCAGCCTCGTGATATTTTTCTTACGCGATCCGCTGAAACGCATAGTTAGGTTTGCACAGACTAACGCGTGGTCTGATGATAGGCAGGTCGACCAATATGATCTGCAGTCTTGCACACTGGAACGCCATCGATAACTGATCGCAATGTGATCAATTTGTGTCCAGAGTCCTGTCGAGGGGGATCTCCATGTTGCTGACCGTTGTTTGGAATGTCGGAAGTTGACGCTGCTGAGAAATAGGCGGTGCTCAGCACATAGACTCAACAGGCGTTCACCGTTGTCTGATCGGACGCAATCGAGACCCTATGGACCACCGAGGTGTCGTTCACTTTGTGAGAGGCGGCCAACTCGGGCATTGAGATCGCCAGCCAGGATGACAATATCCGACTTTCGCGCTTCACGCAGTAATTCGTCTAGACTTCGGTAGGATTCGTCTTCCGCTAAATCAGCACTGCAGTCAGTGGGGGTGTAGGCTGCGGTGACGAAAAGAGCACTAGTGTTCTGCCTTTGTTGACTATTTTACATGAGCCACCAAGTCGTACGGCGCACAAACGGCTATTGACAGATAACTAGTCAATCAAGGCTGCCTCGGCACGTGAGCTCATGGCAATACCAACTCCTGCAAGTCCCGCTGCCTGGGCCTCTTGATCACCAGATACACGCAAACGGAACTTGACGCCGGTATTATTCGGTGAGCATAGGTTTATCACATTACTAGAGTCGTGTAAGCGCGTTTCTGATAGACAGCAGGTGTCTACTCTCATCGTTTCTAGTGTACGAGCTAATCCAGCCTGTTGTCCTGTTTGTCTCAAGGTCCTGACGTTGAATGCAGCTAGGTTGAAGGGCATACGGGGTTTCAAGAAGTGAGCAATCTGGCTTGGCTGTTCTGTGTTTGGCAGCTTGAAGGATCATCTTGACGAGATTCATTGCTTGTGTGTAATGAGGGGCGTGGGATATAAGGATCGGCATGTGATGTAATGTAGCGAACTTAATTTTGACAGCAAGTTGTGGGTGAAGTAGAATCCATGGTTCTTGTTGTAGGCTACATGCTACCCGGTTGCCAAGGCCGAAGTAGGGGGTTAGCTTAGTGGACCCCACCCGGAGCTTTTGACTCAAAAGTCTTTCCGCAAGGCAGCAGGGATTTTCCCTCAGGGTTTACTCCCGAAGCCTTTCCCGCAAACGGGTATGCCGCAAGGCAGCGGAGGTTTGGAATCAGGGTTTTCTTTCCCTTAGATGGAATGCCCTCCCAGGCTAACGAGCTCCATCTGCCCGGAGCAAACTGGTTTTGAGGCGCCAGTCACCCGCCTTCGCACCTTCTCGTGTCAGTAGGAGCAGTTCGGCCACGTGCAGGCCAGGAGCTGGGCTTTGGTTGTCAGAGGCTGTTTGAGACGCACGCCTTATGGGAGCATTTTATAGACAGTGGGAGCTCATCCCCACTGCCACCCCCGGCTGTGACAACCTTTGGAATAAGCGAACTTCGAAACGGGGAGGTGGTACTCTTATCTATGTTCATTCCAAATTTAAAGCTGATACTTTACTTCATCTAGTCTGACAAAACTAGAAGACTCAACATGGATTGTATTACCATCTTTAAATCTCTTAATAGGTTGTATTTATTATCCACTGTCTTCAACCATCTCTAAAATGGATTCCTTAATCAATGCGTTTATAGAAGCATCTCTACACCACACAAAATATAAGCTTATTGCTGGTGACTTCAACATGCCAAAATTAAACTGGCACGATCCTGTACATCACAGTTATGCCTAACGAGACTCACACGTCACCCATCTTCTGCTCACTCTGACCAACCACGTCTGCTGCTCGTCGACTTGGAAAATAACGAACAGATGGAGAGTATTTTATTGTCTGCACATTATCTGCGAGATGAAGCTTCGCCCTCTCGTATCTATTTCGATATACCCTGGATAGAATGCGCAAAAAATCGTCCTCCTAATGTGCAACGACAAGACACTCCTAGAGCCACCATGGTTTATATAGTACCAGAATGTGACAGCGAAAATGAAACCGAACGTAAAGAACACGATCACGCCCAATTGCGTTTTTTTATCAGCATATGAATTGCGAACCAGTCATAACAGTGTCCGTATACCGACTCACTCGTCCAACCACTTACAATGGAAATTCGCCGCGACTGCTGAAAGTTTGTTTACAGAGCTCTGTGATGTTGCCTACTGTCCTAAATGCCTAGCGTTATGCTCGTAGAACAGCACCACCGACCAAACAGAACAACCTTGTCGAACTTCAGTCACCATCACGGCTGACAGCGCAACGCAAAATCCTGTCACACTAAGCGGACCGTGCTCCAACAACCCTACGCTGGCTACTCTCCTATCTGAAAATTCGAGTCCAAAGATACGTGATCCTACATCGAATAACTCCTCTGATATTATGCAAAAAAACTTGATTTAACCGGTCCTACTCTGACCGGCCATAACGCTATGTCTGGTCTTATTCACCGCAAATACCTAAACTGTGCTTATACAAACAATCAATGTCTGTTGAGCAAACTCAATGAACTAACGTTCCATGTTTCCACCTGTCCTTATGATATTATTGCGCTAACTGAAACTTAGTTAAATGAACGCCACCTTGACAATGAAATTCATATTCCGAACATGAACGTTTTTTGATCCAATAGACCGTCGCCTGGCGGTGGCGTAGCCCTTTACGTCAATTCCTCTATTCACTGTACTGAACGTTTTACTTTTGTCATGCAGTCCTCTGATACATTCAGTTGCACTTCACAGCTTTCCAGATTTGAATCAATCATAGTTGTAGTTATTTATCGCCCCGAGTAATTCAAACCAAGACTATGAAAAATTGCTAATTTACCTAAATCGTGTACTCCTTCAGACACACACACGTGTTCTCATCATGAGGGACTTTAATCTTACAAATTTGTTTAATCGTCCTTATCCAGATGGTCATTTCTGTTCAAAGTTACTAGATCTGTTCCACACACACTCATTGTTCAACCATTCCACTGAACCCACCCGTTTCCGTTCTAATGGTACGCCATTTTTACTGGATCTAATTTTTACAGACGATAAATTGATGATTGAATATGTCGAACGTCGTCACCGCTTGGGCGCAGTGATCATGTATTCTTACATTTTCAGCTAGTCTACTGTGCTGACAAGATTGCAGATAGCTCAGTGTTCACACGGAGGTGGACCGACTACAACAGGTTAAACACTCTTATTCTGAATCAGGACTGGCATTTCAGTACCGACCTATCAGCTGACGATGCATGGTTGAGTTTTTCCACCCGACTACTACAACTAACTGCTTCATGCCCGGTAACAAAAGCTGTTCCACTACGGAAGCACAGAATAACTCCACTACGTAGCCGCACTCAAAAATTCATTAGCGAAAGGAATACAGAATAGACCATTTAAGTGCACTCCCCTTCGTATTAACAGTAGAAATGCTATCAAATGAATCGAAACCAATCCACGGCTCTCATCCGCGAAGATCGTTTGAACCACCAGTACAAACTTTCCTATACCTTTGCTGATAACCCAAAACGGCTCTTTAGCTTTGTCAATCGTTTACGTCATGTCAAACCTGGCATAACAACTTTAGAAACACCGTTGGGCCCTACCCAGACAGCCAGTGAAGCAGCAGAAGCACTACGGCTTTACTATGCTTCGATTTTTCTAGCCCTCCAGTACATCGGTTTCCGTACCTGTCCACCCAACCCCATCACTTTTCTAACTTTTAGACATCACTTTTACACTTGCCGCTATTTTCGGCAATCTTATATCCCTGCGCGCTTCTAGTTCTGCTGGTCCTGATACACTCCACCCTAGAGTTCTGCGCGAATGTGCTGCTTGTTTAAGCTATCCTTTGCCGGACCATTTTCAGCATCTTTTTCCTCTTGGAGGTGTGGATCCATTTCTCCTATCTACAAGGGTGGTTCACGCTCTGATGTCAGTAACTATCGCCCCATCACCCTATTGTCCGTGGTATCTAAAATAATGGAATCTATTATTGTGGACGCATTACAGCATCACGTTGACACATTTCAACTCTTATCGGATAATCAACATGGCTTACGCCGTCGTAGATCGTGCCTTACAAATCTTATGCTTGCTCGCGATCAGTGAACGACCGCAGTCGATAATGGTCGTGAAGTCCATGTGATTTATTTGTATTTCTCCAAGGCCTTTGACAGGGTCGACCACCGGATACTTCTGCAGAATCTTGTTTCGCTGGGAATTCCCGGCAAGTTCTTGTCGTGGTTGAAAGGTTACCTCCATGAACGATCAGCACGTGTGCGTGTTGACGGCTCTCACTTAACCCAGTTTGCCACCCCTAGTGGCGTACCGCAGGGTTCTGTTTTAGGACCGAATCTTTTTCACATCTTTGTGAACAATCTGACACGTTCTTTTTATTCCCCTGTCTTGCAGTATGTAGATGATGTCAAAATATGGTGAACGATTTACAGCCGTACTGACATGAATCTACCTCAACACAATTCACTCATGGTCAGTCACGAATAATCTCTCATTCAACGTATCGAAATGCCGTGTCCTTTCTACTCGCGCTGGTAGTACTCCACACTTTCATCTTAGTAGTCAGTTGCTCCAGGTTAGCAACGCTAAACGTGACTTGGGAATTATTGTCGTGTCTAGGTTATCCATCTCAGCCACCTGTAAAAAATGGCCTACACTGCCAATAGTATGTTGGATCTCCTGCGCAGAGCATTCAATCATTCTGAGCCACGATGTTTTCATATTCTTTTGAAAGCGTTTCTTCTACCACATTTGGAATATGTTATCCAGGCCTTGAGCCCGTGGTTGATCAAAGACCAAAAGTTGTTGGAGGCACCTCAACGGCGTGCGACGAAACTTGTCAGAGGATTGTTCTTCATTCTATATCCCCAACGATTGGAAATATTGAAAATGTTTTCTGTGCAGTATCGCCGGACCCGTGGTGATCTTATCTATCTCTATCAGATCATGTCCTCACCCACCCACCCGTGCTTTTCCCTTTTTCTCCCGCAATACCGGAACAACGCATTTGCACGGTCACTCTCACAGACTTCGCTTGAAACAGTTCCGTATCAACTGCCGAAAGTACTGTTTTCGCTGTGCGTGTTTGTGCTCTTTTGTACAAATTACCGGAGGATGTGGTATCGGCTCCTACCTTAACCGCGTTTAAACACAGAATCGATTTCTTTTTCCAAGAACTCCATTACAAAACCCTTGTTGCCTAGCACGTGTTCCATTTAACTTTCTGTTTCACTTGTTTACAGGTCTAACGCAACCACGATGCCTCCGTTTTCCCTGCTACCGTTTCGCAAATTCAGGAAGACGCAATTTCCAAGCGAGTGTGGCCTGCTATATGGCCGTTTTGCCCATGTACTTCCTGTTTTATTTTCACCGCACTGTATATAACACCCTGTGATTTTCTAAGCTAGGCTTTTACGCCACACAAACTATTGCTCTATTATCCTCTTATGGATCTCGCCTCATATTTTCACTTTTGCTTGCTTTATTAAACCCCATAACATCCTGCGGTTATTAAAAGCTTGTACGCTTTATTACTGCAATAAAACTTTGTTCCATTGTTCCATATCGTCTGACGAAATTGACGAGAACATATAAAAATTGCGTTATTCCCGTTGCTTCGCGTCAACGGGTAATACGTCAATTTCATGCTGGACATCCGAGGCTCAATCGAATGAAAGCAATAGCCCGAAGTTTCATTTACTGGCCAGGAATGGACGCTCATATCACCGAGTGTGTCAGGCGCTGTACCAATTTTTAACAAGCAGCAAAACTTCCTGCTCATGCAACACCGGTTCCGTAGCCTCGACCTGACAAAGCATGTTCGCGCCGGCCCACTCAACGGAATCACATACTTAGTCTTGGTAGAAGCTTATTCGAAATGGCCAGAAATCGTTCCGCTCTCTCCTGCCACAAGTTCGACCACAATCGGAGCACTCACTTCGCTATTTAGTCAACACGGAGTTCCCGACACCATTGTCTCAGATAATGGATCCCAAATCACATCAGCTTATTTTGCCGAATGCTGCAAAGAGAATGCAATTGAGCATATCCGGACTTCGATCTACCATCCTCAATCGAACGGACAAGCGGAGAGGTTTGTCGACACATTCAGAAGAGCAATGCTCAAGTCTCGATGGAAGATGACTACCGTTGACAACTTGCAACGATTTCTGTTAGTCTACCAGACGACCCCACACGAATCCCTGATGAATAGTCAAACGCCAGCAGAGGCATTAATGGGTAGAAAACTTCGGACAGTGAATAACGCAATGATCCCGAAGCCACCGCAAACTCATGTTCATCAGCACCTCAGTCAGAGGAGCTTCAAAGTGAGATCCAGCGTCTATGCTCGTGATTATCGACAAGAAGAAACCCATGGATCTAGGGCAATTTTTTATGTCGGAGAGGTGGCGTCATGTTCGACATCCAAGTTGAAAACGACATTTGGATACGCCATCTCAATCAATTGAGACCAAGAGAAGGACAGTCGGAGTAAGAACATGCGGAACCAGTGAATCTTCCGTTGGATTTTCTATTTGATACCTTCCAGCTCCCACCTTCTCCGGTTGAAATACCACCTGACAATATCGCTCCCGATCGCGCACTAGAAACCCGACGATGGACTAACCGAAGACGCAAGACTGTCGTACCACTTCAAGTGAACCCCAAACTCTGTCGGTACTGAATCACTTTTAAAAAGGGAGGTAATGGGAAAAGACGTTTATTTTCCCTAAAAACTCAAGATCTTTAAACATATTACGACTCTATTATGACACTATGTCAACATAGATTTGAATCATTTGGCGCGAAAACCATGTTTATTATTTGATCATTGCCGCATATTACATGATTAATATTTGATCATTGTCGCATATTTTCGCCATTTATTCTCATTGGTACATCGAGTCCTTGGCGCGGTTTAATTGTGCTATTTTCCAAGGTTATTCCATTTTACATTCTATGCCTATATATGTGGATGAGTAAACCATGTTTGTCATTATTGGAAGTGAGCTGTCATACGAACTTCTTTGAAGCCTTGGTCTTCTCTCTCAATAGTCGGTTGGGCAATCTCGTGGGAAGCATATCCGGGTGCATTATTAGCTCCATATCAAGAACGTAACATTATTAGAACAAATAACTTCTCTAGGAAGACGATTCTAGTAATTTACTACCCTTTCACTAAAGAACTTACGAACATTTGACCTGACATGTCGCTTGGCCTCGAGTACCCAGACTTGGCGCCGGAGCATACATTTCCCTTGGAAGAACAGTACTGAAACTTTCGTGATTTCGAAGGTTTCAATCAGGTATCAACGTAGCCGCCTTCTTTTCAGTGAGAAGAGATCTGGACTTAGCAATCGTTCTTCATAAGACCTACCTGACTGCCTGGTCTCACGACCGCTTTGTATAATGGTATAAAAACCTCCGGGGACCTGCAGGTTAAATATATATATTTATATATATCTACACAATCATTTAAAAATGAAAAGTGTCACCCGGCAATGCACGAGAAAAAGAAAGAAAAAAGGTACAATATGGTGGGAGTTTTTTTGTCCATTGTTCCACATGTCGATTTTTTGATTTTTTTGACAGTTTTCAAAAATTTGAGGTGGGGACACAAAATAGAATGCACTCTCTCCACTGTTGCCAGTTCTCAGCCATCGTCGACAGCGTGTCAAGCCTCAGACACACACTATCCCTTGGACCCCACCCAGGAAGCCGCGTTCGTCCGACCCGAGCTAAACCCGACGTCAAGCGTTTTAAGGCCTTCTTCCAGGTCAGCGTTTGTCCACCTGAACACCGCCGCCAGCCTGGGCCAACCGACACGCAGCGCGCGGGAGGGTAGGCGCTCAGGATTCATTCTCAAGACGCCCTGGCCAGCGGAGTCGGGAACGGTTGATTACGATTCGTAGCATTAGGCTGTCCTCATCGAGAACACGGTGCCTCACTTCAACGTTGCTAGTGCGGTGTTGCCACCACACTCGTGCAAGCCTCCGTAAACATCGATGTTCAAACACCTCCAAGCGCCAGAGCTTCTCTGCGCGTAGTGCCTAGCTCTCGCACCCGTAAAGCAAGACCGACCTGACTGAGACCAGGTAAACTCTCCCCTCGTGTCTCAAATTCCCGTCAGACCGCTTCCTGCAGGTTAAAACTGATCGACGGCGCACAATCTCGCGCGTTAGGCAGCAGCTGCACATTGATCAGCCCATTTAGAGTTCGCTGAAACTTCTATACCTAAGTTCACGTACTTTCGGCCCCCCATTTATCTCAAGTATACCATCTGTTCCAGCAACCTCCAGTTTCTTGATGACTTTAGACAAGTGATAGCTTTAAGTTAAGTAAACTGGTAGGTCTCATGTAGTAGACCACTTGATGACCTTTTCGATATCCTCAAGAACATCCTGTTCATTCAGTGATCCGATAAACTTGACATCATCCGCAGGGACACTTAAGCGACGCTGCCAAATGATCGATAAAAATAAGGAAAAGTAGCGGTCCATGTGCTGAACCCCATTGGAGTACACTAACAACTTTTACTTTCGAGGAAAACATACGGCCTATCCTGACGTGAAATAATCTATTGCTCAAGAAGCCTATTATCCAGTTATTTAGAAGACCATCGATACCCGTATAATCAGATTTGGTTGCAAGCAATCTGTGGTTCACCGAATCAAAGGCCTCGCAAAAGTTCAAGTAAAAAACTTCAACTTGTTGGCCTTTATCTAGCCTCATGGTGACCTCATTAAAAAACACAAGAGATTTCTTAGCACTACTTCCCTTTAAGGAAGCCATGTTGAGCAGAGTTCAGCAACGAGCAATCAACTAGATGGCGACAGATGATATCCTTAATAAGTTTCTCAAGAATTTTACATAGGATGCTAGTAAGACTTACAGGTCTCTAAATACAAACTGACGATCGACTGCCACATTTATGTATTGGAATCACATCAGTCAGCTTCCAAATACTCGGAATATATCCATGTTGGAAGGAAGCGTTAAAAAGACAACCCACTGGTTTTGCTAGTATTGGCGCCAGGTTCTTTTTAATTTGAGGGTGAATGTCGTTTGGGCCAGCAGATTTATGGGGTTAGTTGCTGCAAGATCAAGTCTAACCTCATCATCAGTGAAGGATAACTCCTCGAGTGGAGTAACGATATCTGACCTTTTGATGACTGGCATGTTTATTGGATCTATTTGGCTATCAATCCTATGAACAGACTGGGAATGTTTGAGAATGGCCGAAGCCTTTTCTGAATCTGAGACTATTTGGGGTCCGTTTTACTGCTGGAGGTTGCCAATACAATCGCGAGTTTTGCCTTTGGATTGGGCATAACTATTATAAAGCTCCGGGCACTGCTTTATATTGCGTGCCTTGCGTTGGATTTCCACAGCCTTCTTTGTGACCATTTTATACTGTAGCGGATAAGCCGAGCGTTACGTTAATGAGAACTGTTATAAGTGTTGTGAATTATTATAAGCGTATGAAATTGTGTATAAATATATATATA
>JACCGJ010004641.1:0-10734 GCA_013407085.1 Atriophallophorus winterbourni
TTTTAGAATCAGGACGAAATATGTGCGGCCGTAGTCTCTGTGGAAAGAAAGGGGTTGTGGCCTGTTGGATAGAAAGTTTGCGCACCCCTGATCTAGACAATGTGTCCTTATTGTAACACCGCTTGTACACGTTTTGGCTACCGTGATAAACCTTTTATCTCCTGTGCCTTTTCTCCAACATTCTTGGGGACATTATTGTAGTAATCTGGTCTACTACAAATTGGTGAGCCCGACATACACGCATTCTTCGTGTATCTTTTCCGGTACGTCAAAATTTTTCCGTTTCACATCGGAGTTTGCAGGTAATTTTTCTACCTCGTTTAATTGTGCATTTTATTTGCATCAATTGCTCCTGTTTATCATGAGTGATTCTAATCTCGTTATTTTGGCTTCGACTGTCATCACAATACCCAACTTTATTTCACAGGACCCTGAGTATTGGTTTCATTTTTTAGAAACTGAATTTAGTTCTAAAAATATTATTGATGACTACGCTAAGTTTTCACATTTAACGCAGAAAGTCCTCGCGGATGTGTTATTACAGGTATGCGACGCAGTTCTAACTGCACCCATAGGTGACCGCTACCGTATTGTCAAACAAGCCGTGATTTCTCGCACGGTTCCGTCTGAACGATCTAGGCTACAGCAGCTGTTCGGCAACTTGGAAATTGCCAACAAAAAGCCATCTACCATACTAATGGAGATGCGACTTCTGTTTCGGTCATCGCACATGGACGAGTCCTTAATAAAGGAAATATGGCTCCAGCGTTTACCTCAGTACGTGCAAACCATCTTGGTTGCTGCGAAAAGCACTCCGGTATCTGAGCATTCGGAAATGGCGGACAACATCGCTGAATGTATCCGTCCCTATCCAGATGCCCATGTTTCCACAGTAACCGCAGGACGATCATACACACAGGGTACTCCAACGGAAGTCAGCAATGAGGATCTGCTGGCTGAGGTTGCGGCTTTACGCAACGAGGTTCGAAACCTCGCACTCAACAATAAGTCACAATCTCGTACCCCATCCCGCCGACACTCGAGTAGTCACAATCGGTCACCCGTTTGCTGGATACATCGGAAATACGGCGACGATGCGCGACGTTGCATCAAACCTTGCGCCCATCGCACATCGGGCCGACAGCTAACGACGACTACTGTCGTCGGCCCGAAGAAATTACGTCGTCTTGTCCACATAGAGGATAAATCCACGGGTCTATGTAACGGACCAAAATCCAGTAAAGACGTTCGCACAAGCGCTAAAGCGCGCTGTAATTGTCAACGCTCGAAAATCCACCGACACACAAAAAGCCCATTAAGAGTTTTCGTCGAACCGGATAAGCGTTTCTCGCACAGGCACGTAGACCTCGTTGACCCGTTACCACATTCAAGTGGCTATACATATGTCTCCCCTGCTAGGCAATCACCATTTGCCTATGGAGATAACGTGACGCGCTTGCGACACGGTGTGAGTCGTTTCCACCCACCATCCCCGCGACTTCAAGCCAAACAGTCCCACATGCCGAAGGAGTTGGCATATTGCCAGTATGTCTTTCCCCGAAACGACATGGTGAAGCAACCTCTTCACCATCCTTCTGATGGACCATTTAAGATAATTCGGCGGTCCCAAAAATCAGTTGTGATTGACCGCGCCGGTCGACACGACACGGTCTCGATTGACAGAGTCAAACCAGCGTTCATATACAATGCAGTTGACTTAGCTAATCCGCCAGACCCAAACCCAACACCACCGGTGATAACCCGTACTTTAATCTCGACTATCTCAACGCCTGCCACCACAACAGCTAGGCGGGCGAAACGGCAACCCGTAAGGTTCGCCGACTAGGTAGCACATTTTAAAGTGTTATCACTTGGTATATGCCCGTGCATGCTTTACGTACCTCATCACTATAACTCGGTCGTGGCCATAAAGCCATGCACCGGAGAGTTTTTTCTTCTCACTTCTCAGGTACACATGCACCTCCAGCTTTGAAAAACGTGGCACGCGCCACCCCCGGATTACCGACGCTTTTCGCCATCCTATCCGGTAACCTGAAATACACGAATCCTTCGTGTATCCCCTCGGTACGCATGTACCTCCCGCTGTGGAAATCGTGGCACGCGCCACCCCCGGATCACTGACGCTTGTCACCATCCTGTCAGGGTAACCTGGAATGCACGCATCCTTCGTGTATCCCCTCGGTACGCATGTACCTCCCGCAGTGGAAACCGTGGCACGCGCCACCCCCGGATCGCCGACGCCTGTCGCCATCCTCCCGGTAGCCCCTACCCGAGCACACGCCGCCCAACACGTGCGATCTCCCAAGACGGTCGTCATTGACCGTGTCGGTAAGCATGACACTGTCTCAATCGACAGAGTCAAGCCGGTTTTCATGGACGAGGAAATTATCCCACATGACCGAACGCCAACCCCGCACCACTGGTCATTACCCCTCCTGTCCCTACAGCTAACCCAGAGCCGGCCACTACAGGAACCAAACGTGCCAAACGGCAACCCGTTCGATTCGCTGATTTTGTTGTGAATAGTTAATACTTCCATATCTTTTGGCATGCATGGGTGCATTATTTCGTACCTCATTCTAATCACTCGGTCGTGGCACTAAACCCATGCACCAGGGAGTTTTCTTTTTCTTTCTTCCCTCAGGTACGCACACCCTCCGCTGATGCCACCGAATCGCGCACCCTTCCTGGTCCACCTATGCTTGCCTCCAACTCACCCGGTAGCCCTAACCACCAACACGAGCACAATTGTTTCAACACGCCTGCCATGTCACACAAGGTCCTTACCAGCCCAGATTGACGCGCCAACCGATTCTCCTGGCGCGGCCATTTAACATCCTTCTTCGGGACACAGGAAATTCTGAGCAGGGACTGTGTTTTCGAAGCTTCTGGTTCTTGTTGTCAAGCCTACAAATGCGCCTGCTTCTGCTCAAATTGGGTTCATACTAAGACCACGCCAAACGGGAAAATCCCGCTAGCAGCTGTTCACTCCATGTGAGGCGGCTCGGCAGTACGTTCACTCACATGTGAGACGCTACTTGGCTTAGTCCTGTTCGGTTCACCGTACATCCTACTCTCGAACCACCGAAGATCGACCCACGCAGACCGAGCGCCCTGGCTGACTTCTATGTGACTGGTTGCTGAGAGACTACGTTCCTACTCGGGGTAACCTGACACCCGCATGCGCCACGCTACTGGCAACTCCCGATCAGAAGTCTTCGCTGACCAGACATCTTGGAGGGGCGCTGTGTAACACCGTTTGTTTTGCCTCATCAAAACAGTGACCTTGACAATAATTAACTTCCGTTCGTTCGTGCGTGCATCATGAACGCTCTGTACACGTGTTGGCTACCGTGATAAACCTTTCATCTCCTGTGCCTTTTCTCGAACATTCTTGGGAACATTATTGTAGTAATCTGGTCTACTGCAATATTGAGACGCGGTATTAAACCGTATAGCGAAAGTCTACATGCGGAGGCGGTCGAAATTGCTAAGGCAGGTTGACTGGCGTCGATACCTACTAGTTTATTAGATTTTTGATTTTCTTCAAAAATAGCCTTAGCCCCATTATTTATGTAATTTTACGTATGTGGGCAGCTGTGTCAACTGACCTTGACCGTGTTCACTTGTATCAGATTGATTTGGATACACACTGTGAGGAAAATGGACCACTGATCCTGGTCATTCTAACGAGACGTGACACACTGTAGGCGTATTATAGGCTGTTTAGCGGTAAGGTCAAATAAGTGGTAGTTGGGCGACTACTACTTAATTAGGTTCCCTGTCCTGACTATCGCCCTTGGTCTGACGAAGCTTCTGTGTCAGAAGTGAAACGTTACCCAATAATTACTCTAACCGGCTGCACTCAAATGTTCTTGCATTATGAATACACGATCGGTCCCAAGCATATTCCAATCGATTGCAACTACATTCGGTTGCCATGAAAACTCATCATATTTTCGCTTTCCTTCTTTCAAAGTTCAAAGTTCAAAGTTTTAATGGTCCAAAAAGTAAATACTTTACAGTAACCACAGATTAAAAATATAGGGAATTCTTAAAAACAACACAAATGTTTTATACATATGGTAAGTCAGCACGTGTATTCAGGTGCAAGGTTGGGTTTGGTCAACATATACTTGTCAAGTTCAGCCTTGAACATTTTCAGGCTTGTTGCGCAAGTGATATGTGGGGGCAGGGAGTTCCATAGAAAACAGACTCTGACAGCAAAGAAAAATCTTCTACAATTTGATCTGGAGTGTGGAATAATTAACTTGTATCCATGCGATCTGCTACCACGTGCTTCTTGTCGATGAAACAGGTGTTCAAGTGGGTGATCCACTGTATGCAGAATGTTGAAAAGCAGGATCAAGTCACCCCTGAGACGACGGTACGAAAAGTCAAAGAGGTTTAGTGTTGCAATCCGCTCCTCGTATGGCCTGTTGTATAGACCGGTCACCAGTTTTGTAGCGCGGTGGTATACCCGTTGCAGCAAGGTCATGTCCTTATGTAACCATGGGGACCATGCTTGAACAGCATACTCCATTGTTGGTCTGATATAGGTGTTAAATATACGTGGGAGTATCTGCTTTGAGAAACGACCAAAGATCCTTCTGAGCAATGCTGAGATTTGGCAGGACTTTTTGTATACGTCCGAACAGTGCCGTGAACTTTTGATGAGTCGCAGATATTTTTTAGATAACAGACTTAGAGCCGATGAAAACAAAGCCCTTATAAACCAGAGTAATCAGGAATCACTAAGTAAGCTATTCAAGTTAAGATCGTCGAACTCACTCGGCAACATGTGTTTCGTTATCAAATATTGTAATTCATTCGTAGCTGAAACAATCATCAGTTCCTCTGATGCTATCTGTGATGAGTTCCTTCTGTACTTAACCTCTACCTACAACAAGTCAAAATACGTTTATACAACAAGTCAAATTCCCTAGCCTGGTACACTGCATATTTTGAGTATTAACCTGAGTTACATAAGTAAATTCTGTCAGCAAGCAACTGTCGGTATTAAACCTGACATAACAGGCATACCTCCTGCCATATTCAAAATGGGTACACTTCTGGCAGAATGGAAACACTCAATTGTTATATTGAAATTCAAATCTTGCTCGAAACAATTGGTCATGAACTACCGACCGGTAAAACAAACACGCACGGCAAAAATGTTGCCTACAGATGAGCCGCTAGTAAGAGACAGTTAGATTCAATGTTTGAACTCTTGTCTTATGCGAACCCAATATCTTAAATGAACATTGTAGAGAGTGATTTACGGTATTCGAAATATTGTAAAGCAAAATGAAATGCCTTCGGAGACGATGACTGAGATAATCGAATAAATTCACGGTTTTTATTCACTCGTTGTATGGTTCTTGGCTTAGCCCGGCGAAAATTCGGTATCGGGATGGTATATACTTCGCAACTTGGATATATTCAAATCGAATTTGGACAATTTCATGTTGACCAATCCAAACATTGAAACAATATATTCTGCATCATAAAGCTTTGAACCAATGCATCCAAGTAAACTATACATATTTACCCTAACAAACCGGTTGAAAACAATTTCTGCACTATGTATTTTTACGTGATTCCTGAACTAATCAGTAGGCAAACAAACCCCGTTTTACTACCTATGTTATTTGTAATTCGCATATTATTCTGTGGTTTTTGTAAAGCAATGTGCTTTTTAGACCATTAAATTGAATTGAATTGAATTGAATATGGCATGGCGACCGTGCTTCAACTACATTCTCTTTCGAAGTGACAATTTCTGTGATGTTTAGCGATAGACGGAGTTGCAGTGGCTTGACTTGCTGGAATAGAAGTGCCATTCTTGGCGTATTCGCATGTTTGTTCTTACTCATTTATAGACTTTATAGCTATGAAGTCAGGCCATCCACATATTTTAGGATTTTAATTTTGTCATGGTTATATGGCAGTAATGCATTCAGTTTATGCTGTGGGTAGAATGCCGCATTTGAGTATAGGATAGATCTACTAGGAGATGACTGGTTTCCTATTTAAAATCATGAGCAAGTCAGCGTGAGCAAATCTGTTGCAGAACAATTAACACTTTCTGTAAAAAAATAAAAACAATTTAAACTTGTGAAACATGCCTTTGTTATCCTATTCACATCCATCCCTTTATCCCATGATCTTCGTGAGCTTTTTTATCATGCATCAATGAATCGTATAAAACATAAACTCACATTCGACTACAGCAGGAAATGAAAAATATGCGTTGCGATCTTCAATTTTAATAACAAAATTCACACAAGTAAAGAAGGGCTAGATTTCAAAGAAACCATTTAGAGAGTACTATCTTTTTGAGTATTAGGAATAGCTCTATTGCACAAATTTCTTTGAGTTTTTCATCAAATCAATAATAAAATGAATTTCAGGTTCTAATATATTTTGCTATCAATACCGGTCGTTATTCGTTCATCTTATATGCGGAGATTTTGGGGCCACATTTAGAATACTGCGTGCAAGCCGGGAGCTTTTCTTCCAAAATGACAACGTCCAACGTTTGGCTAACAAAATGGTGCATGGAGATGTAATGAAACCATACGAGGAACGTCTAATTTCTTTAAGTCTCTTTTCTTTTTGGCACCGTCATCTACGGTGTGCCCTAGTAGAAACATTCTAAATTCTGAAAGGCGTATGCGACGAAAGATGTCAAAAACCTGTTCTCTTCAAATATTAATTATTGTGAAGATTCAAAATCATCCGAATCTTCAGCAACACTTCTTCAGTATAAGAGTGGCGAGCTTCTGAAATAAGCTGCATAAGGCCTAAATCGGTTTCACATCGGTAGGCGCGTTGGTATGAGGTTTTTCCTGACTTCTTTCACTGAAAATGCCGGTAGCCTGTCGATGAATTTAGCATAAAAAAGACAAAATAACAAGAAAGGGCACAAAAACTCCCGTTACATAATGTCACTTTTAAATGTACACAACAATTTTTCATGGCTAACCGCTCACCTGCCTCGTGGAGAGAAACCGTTTCAGTTCCGGTCCCATCCATCAAAACATGGGTATCGAAGAATTATGGTACTGGTAAATTCAGCTTGTATTTTTCTAGTGATCTATCATTACTCAACTTTAACCTGCCTTATCGGTAAATTCAGCAAAATTGTGGCTATGTTTATTGAGTGCACAGCGTGCAAGCGTTGGGCTCACCCTAGCTGCTCTGGTATACACAAATTACACTACTGGATTTATGCAAAATACCGCTGGTTGAAGTTGTATTATATAGGCTGTCATATGACTGCCACTGTCGCCGCTCGCCAAAAGCCAAGGAATAGCGTGACGTCGCCAAGCTCGTCAGATTTTGTATCCGCCCAAAAGTATGCATCTGTGGTGAAGGCGAATATAAGTTCTGAGACTACATCAGGCAAAGGGATAGCGCACAAATCTAGCCAGGTACAACTTTCTTTTGAGCAAGTTACCTCTCCTACGGTGGTAAATGGAGCCTGATGTTCAAAGAAGCGTGCAAACAAAAGGCGAAAAAATTGCATCCCCCGAGAATGTAGACATAGTTACCTCGTCCTCCAAAGCAAGCCTCCTTTTCGAAGGTGGTAAACGTAGCCGGAACTCCGAAAAGGCGTATCAAGGATAGTAAAGCCCCAACTCAAATAAAGCAACATGGAAATGTTCGTGGCTCAGCCGAACTGGATCAAATTATCCAGGAATTAAACGGTTTGCGTCAACAATTTGAGGCACTGAACGGCAATTCTTCTTTTTCAAAAACTAGAACCCGAAATTTACTGGTTTTTAACCAAGCGGAGCCTTTTATTAGGGAATCAAAACATCGAAGAGATTTTGATTGTCTAGGGCTGAATACATCGCAAAACAACTCTAGACAAGCAAAGTATTTGAATATATTCGAGACCGATCGGGAGTACATAAACATGAAAATAGAGTTTGCAATGAATCGGTTATAGTAAGTTTTTGGTAACGTTTCGCTTCTGAACACAGAAGCTCGTCCGACCAAGGGTGTCGGTACAACATGTTTCAGGTAATAAATGGCTTCTCTTGACCAATCCTGATTCACTAAGCTACACAGGGGAGATCAAGATAATTGATCAAGATAATTGATCAAGATAATTGATCACAACTCCTAATTGCTGTGTTCATCCCTAATTGTTTATTAATTGTTCAGGTCAGCGTATGCCGACACTGCTTACGTAATCATGTGCGTATTAGGTGTGATGTTCGTTAATCCTAATCCGCTGCAAAACCGAACGCCAGATTGTTGAGATATCCGCCCCATCCACCTTGTTCACCACATTCGCCCAGCCTTTGTTATTTCACAGCCTCGGCGTGAAGTCTTTCCCTATAAGATTTCACACCCCGTCTTATCACTTTCACGTTATCAAGATCTACGCTGTGTCCGGTGTCTAGCACGTGTTCAGCTAGGGCCGAATCCCGAATCAGTGATTGATATTTACTGGGATTGCGGGGTCGCTTTCCCACTCGTTTCCTGTGTTCGTTTAACCTAGTGCGGAGTTCTCTAGACGTTTGCCCAATGTAAACACCCGCGCAACCCTTGCAGTTGGATTTGGGTAGATGCAGTTCGTTCCGCAACAACCTAAAGGAGTCTTAATCTTTGAGATGCATTAATACGGAGCGGAGAGTTCTACCTGCCTTATTGTTCCCTGATACCCTGCGCTATTCAAGAGTCGACTTATTCCTTCGGAGCGGAGCGCCTTTTGACATACGGTGAGATACCCGTATCTCGCCAAAACCTTTTCCTCCGTCTCGGTTGCGGATATTCAAACTCGGTTCAATTGCGTTTAAATTAAGCTCTTGGGGTACCCATGATTTGCAAGTCGGCGACTGACTTCTTCATGAGCTCGTCTCTTATCTGCTCCATCGCTGCAGAGGCGGTCAACCTTGTAGAATAGCGATTTTGCTATGTACTGAAATACCCTTTTAGGGTGCGCAGATGTGAATCTCAAAATGGCATCCGTGTCGATAGGCTTACGATATACCGTTGTTCTTATCTTGCCGTTGTCTTTTTGCGCGAGACAGTCCAAGAACGGAAGTGTCCCTTCCGTAGACTCGGTTTCCGTTGTGACCTTGATTTTTGGATTCAGACTATTGAGATAACTATGAAATGCTTCTAGTCTGTTTCGCTTTATGATGACGAATGTATCGTCGACATAGCGCCACCATATTTTTGGTTTTAGCGCTTCGTTTCTCAAAGCTATCTCTTCGAAGTGCTCCATGTACATATTCGCTAGCACTGGAGAAATGGGTGAGCCCATCGCTAAAAAATCGTTTTGCTTGTACAGATGTCCATTAAATAAGAAGTGGTTCATATTTAGACAAATTGCTACACCGTTGATGATTTGTTGTACACTCAAGTTGGTACGATCCTTCAGGGTCATATCGGATTTGAGTGATTTCCTTACTAATTCTAAAGCGCTTGTAGTGTCAACATTCGTGAACAAGGAGCTTACGTCAAAACTGACCATCATCTCATCCTCCCCAATTGTTACGGTACTTAAGCGACGAACAAAATCAAACGAGTTCTTAATAAAAGAATTCGTGTTACCCACTAATGGTTTCAAAAGCTGAGCAAGGTGCTTAGCCAATTCGTGTGTTGGGGATCCAATGCCGTCTACAATGGGCCTTAAGGGAATGCCTGCCTTATGTATCTTCGGGAGTCCATAGAACCTGGGTGTCTGAGCAGATTTTGGGTAGAGCATGAACCATAATCTTTGACCAAGGTTTTCCTTGATTCCTCGCAGGTATCTTGAAACAACCCTCTTACGGTTATTCATAATGGTCGTAGCTCTAAGGTTGTCAATAACCTGATACGGACCTTCAGCAAGGTGTGACTCTGCCTTATTTCTATAATCACTTTTAGAAAGAATCACAGTTGCCTTGCCTTTATTTGCCTTAGTGATCACTATTCCCTCTTCTTTTCGCAATTTAAGAAGTGCCTGTTGTTCATCTCGAGTAAGGTTCATCCTTTCTGGTTGTTGTTTTTTAATAATACTAGATATACCGTTTCGTAGCGCATCTGCCTGATTTTCAGGTAGCTGGTTGAGGGCGGATTCTACGCAAGGAATAACATCCTCAGCTTTTATGAATTTTGTACTTAACGAGAAGTTTAAACCCTTTTCCAACAATCTTTGTTCGGTTTGTCGATAAGCGGCCTACTGATATTATATACTTTCATAAATATTGTCGAAGCCCTGTCTCAAAGAAACTAGGCAGAGGTTTACATTTATCTTCTAAGTTAATAAAGTGCTGAACTTACGTACTTGTCTTTCTTTAATGTGCTCGGTCTGTGCAGCCAAAACCTCGGAGTGTTTTCCACAAATTTTGCAGAAATCCACTTCAGATAACACATTTCGCAATTCCGACTTCAAACTGGAGGCTTTCGATCGCGCGTTTGTCAGGTTTTCATTGGTCCTGTGGATCCCTTGTTTTAAGAACACTTTGGATGCGTTTTCGGCAGCCTTCCGAGAATTGCGAGAATTATCCGGAGGTTTGACCACCAAGTCCCTTGGTATGATTCTATTCTGCTGGCATCTCAAGTTGTAGATGCGATGATTATACCATTTCGCTTACGTCTCGGCTGTTCGTACCAAAACGCTGGCCAGTTTGCGAACGCGAGGCTCGTAGGAGTCAGCGACGTATTTGAATATATTCGAGACTGATCGGGAGTCCATAATCATGAAATAGA
>JACCGJ010004643.1:0-21007 GCA_013407085.1 Atriophallophorus winterbourni
TGACTGTTTGAAAATAGGCCAGTCAAATAAAGAAATATCGTGAGTTTATCCTATCACAATTAAGACCTAGCATTTGCTTTGGCTTAATGTTTATGCTGCAATTTCAGTAAAATCTGTTACCCGGTCTATTTCATTGTTCGCCGAATTTCTTCCACAACTAAACTATGACCGCAGAGTTAGTTATTCTCAACCCAGTACAGACTGACGCAATATCACTGACATTGGGATGCAATGAAATAGCCACAAAACGGCAAAATATCGCTGAACCAAACAAAAATATGCATCGAAATAACGGCCAGACGAAATAATGAACATTGTACTTATGTAAACTTCTATTTTACTCAATAAGATGTATTTCCAGCGAATCAAATCAATTTACCCACAAATTATTAGTACGGCTAATGTGTTATATTTCGGGATTATTACTCAAACATTTGATTCGTAGTGTCAAAACAATTATATCAGGTCACATCCCTGTCAAGCATAAAGTGGCAAATTACTGAAACCGTTTCCTCTATATTTGAGTTTTATTGTCTATGATTCGACTAGCCTATGATCGTTAAATCTTGGAATATTGTTTAAAATATTTCAATCAAAAATTCTGCGTCATTTGATCGAACGTAAATATCTAAACTGCAACAATCGGCAATCAATGCTGCATGTAGGCTTAACGTTGACATGTTCTAGATGCATCTAATGTTCCGTCAATATTCAAGGCTGCACAATATGGTACCATACTGAAAAAATACGGGCTGCGAAGCTCACGTGACTAGCAACATGAGAATCAACATCCAATTTCACTAGAGTTCAGATATTCAACCCAAATATAACCGTTGCGCAATCACTTCACTCCCAGATGGAAACCATGCTGCGGTTACGTAATCCAGCTGGGTGATCTCCCTCGTTATCGTGAGTAGTGGTCATGTTGACCTCTCCAAATGTAAGGTCAAACAAAGCTGATTGTGGAATTCGACGCCCCCTGATGAGCAATTAGTGATCAAGAAAAACATTCTGCTGACTAATCGCGGAACAATCTGAGTATCCTTAACATGAGTAATAAGGATTCGATTTACAAGTAAATATCGACGTCAAAATTAGAACTGGATGTTTGTATGTGCTGGAATCCAGAACGTGTGCTATTTCTGAAACCGATATATATGTTGTATCAGGGACATCAATTGGACAATCCTTGTTAACGATATTTGGAGTAGCGCTCATAAACTTGGCGTGATTAGTAATGAAAGCTAATGGATACTGCCCAAGTTTCGAAAGTAAACATCATCTGACCAGCGACGATTTAAGGAGCATGTAGCACCTGAGCGTTAGGAATGAAGATGCATAGAGAATAGGATGGAACATGCAAAGATTGATTTGAAACGATCAACATCGCTTTGTATAAAGAAAGCATTCGGCAAACCAATCCCGTTATAGAATGTCCAAGCTGTTACCCTGAAAGGGCAGTTAGACAGTTTAGTAAACGCTATGCCAAAATTAATAACATGGCCTTTGTGACAGTGACTCGCATCTGATCAAATCCCTTTTTGGTTACTACTAATGAATTGCTTCATTAGCAGGGTGTCATTTCTCAAATTGGTTCGCGACACGCAACAATGGTCAGTGCGAGGGAAAATCCCAAAACTGCACTGTGAGTTTGCAATGCTGGTGAATCATGAGAAAAATGAAGAATGACGGGATACTCACAGGCGTCAAATCGCAATTAGTACACAAATAAAAGTCCGACTACTGAGGGCGATATATATTGGTTATTGCAAAGGCATACGAATTCAATTTGGCATCGTATTATTTGAACCGAATGAGACTCGGCACATCATTTGCAAAATCGTGTTTCTGTCCCATTCACTAGTTTGCCATTGTGACAGCAATGCTAAGCAAGCGCTATTCCATGGGTTTACCTCAAGAGCATTGAACCATCAAATCATCATGAATATATACCTGCGACAAGCCGTGACATACTCTGTGAAGTCGTAGTCTCCGTGGCTCAAGAATGATGTAGAACCTATGCAGCGAATCTATCTCCGCCATCGTTGCGACAATCCGCGCTGATTCGTTCAAAACAACCAGGTGTGCTGTCTTCACTTGAAGCAGAGAATAGATAACCATAGTAATAACCTGAATCCACTTTTAATTAGTGTCCGTTTGTCTGAAATACAGAACCACATGGCGATTACTAATCAAGCGTTTCACAGGCGTAAACTGACGAAGGTTATGTGATGATCATAACCCTGGCAATTACAATCCATACACTATTTAACGGAAGTGGTCAGGACATATGCATTTCTTCAAGTCTTTAATATTCTTCCATTTGAAAACATATTCATTCTCAAAATATTTCCTACATTTTCGTGACGAAAACGTTTGGGGATAGCGAAATCATTCTTACCAGACACGCTCAAAATTGTCTTCGAACTATCTTCTCGACGAAGTTGAAACTAACTGCTTTAATGTCAAAAAACGATGACTAAGTTCGGGATTCATTAAAGCACACATTCGCAAGGGCTATCCTGGATATAATTTGCTTGTCGAACCTTTACTAACCACGAGATTAAGAAACCCATGATGTTAATTATATTTTAGTGAATTTTAGGTGAACATTATTTGGGCCTAGGCAAGAAATAGAAGATAAAACGCTATCGTGCTTAGCGTAAAGGAATTCGCCATTCAAACTTCACGTCACCTCTGTGAATTGGGTGAGTAGATTTGACTGAAGACGTGTCTTTGAGCTGAAATGTTGCGCAGTATTAAAGGTGCGATGAACGAGTGGATTAAACAATCGAGATGGAAGGTGGAAAAGAGAAGCTGTCACTTTGCCTGCAGCAAATTAATGTTGGTTTACCGATTCATTATATTAGGCAGACGCATGTTGCATTCCTGAGCACAAACATTCAATCAACGGCAAAATGTTGGTGACAATTTGCTTGACGATGTTTGGATTTGAGATTTTTGAACGGCAGTGGTGATACTAAATTCATGAGATTGATTTTATTGTCATCCTATTGCAGCGCGTTGACTGCAGGACTCCACGTGCGTCTGACTCTAACACGGATCGCGAAATGATTATATTGATTCTGACGTGAATTTCAACCCACCAGTCTCACCATATACTGCTTAGCGCCAAGGTCAAACCGGAGGAAATTGGAGTAATGCTACTTGTTCTTGTTACTTGTCCTAACTATCAACATTGGTCTTCAGAAGCTACTGTGTCAAGTGCGAAAGGTTGGCCAAAAGCAGCTCGAGATAATTGCATCATGTTTTTAAACTATGATTACACGATCGGTTTGTTTCTAGTGAATCATAGGCAATATCGATTAGCTCTCTTTAGTATTCGCCACAAATCCTCATTCGCAACTTCAACTATCCATTACCATAATATGTACAGTTGCGTTTCATGGAACGTTGAATTTCTGACTGAATCGTGACATCAACAAAACTCATGTAACTATTGTTTCCACTACAAGTTCGTCTAATCATCAACACTGGATGTATTCTAAGATCAACTCCGCTAACTTATTCACGGGAGAGGCCTTGGGGCGAACTAGCCGTGCATAGTCGTTTAGGTTCAAATACAAAAATAGCTCTTTGATCAACTTCATTTATTAGTACGAGGTCATACCGCATCTTCGATTGGCGAAAATGTTTGAATCAGGATCAGATATAGACAGCTATAATTTTATTTGCTGAGTTGATGTTGAATTGTAACTAGAAAATAAATTGATAAATGGACAGGAAATACACACTAATCCTTCAAAGACATCATACAAGCCGACCCCATTAATCCGATCATATATTGCAAAGGCTGAACAAACGCCACTTGAGTTTCGGGATGTGAATATCATATTACATTTGCGGGCTTCATTTTTAAATCAATCACGTCTAAGCGCAACCCTCGCCGTGAATAATCGTTTGAGAACAAGCTATGGGGAGATCTAATTGGACAAGGTCACCTGACGAAAATGTTTTTGCGAGTTTCTTACGTTCAGATATACGCAGCGATGCTTTTAACTGCTGAGTTTTGATGGCATTGCATCCAGAAAATTCGCAGATTAGTAAGCAGTTGAGACACATCATTTCAATGTTTTGATGAGTGTGCTAGAGAGTGTATTGTTTCCCAATTGTCCAATCTCACTGATCCTATCAAGGGATGAGACGTTCCAAGTCACATAATGAGGTCGCGAGTAACCTTAAATGTTTCTGAGTTAAAAAACGATTATTGTTAGATTGGGTTCGATATAATTTGACTGAATTTCAACTAAAACTCAAGTGAAAATTGGTTTGCATTAAAAAGGAAGCGAAAAGCTATTGACCTTTTGAACTGTTCCTGCACGCTGTAACGATTAATCTGATATGACAGCAGAAGGAGTATTCATGATTTTATGCCAAACGACATGAACAACGATATTATCGTATTGATTATGATATTCTACATTGATTCTCTTTGAGCCTAAGGTTGTATGGCAAAACCAGAATATAGGAATAAAGAAACAATGAGTGATTATTAAACAAGTGTTTTAAACGCCGAAACTAATCAATTAACTGCGGTGCTATATCCTCTCACTTAGACACCGTAAACATTAACTTCATACCATATTTAGCATGGATGGTCATAAATTATAACTATAGTTACTATCTTGATGGCTCACTCCATCTAATCTTTTTATTGTGTGCCACAAGATGTCTGCAAACCACAGGAAGTGTAGTGTAAGTGCTGGGAATTGTGAGCACTGCAGTACATTATTGATAGTGCATGTGGCCTGACATGGGTTTCGAAATAATTCTCAATTCTTTTTTGGCGTATTAATAAAAGGTTTAGCGAAAATAGTTGGTTCGGGAAAACATTAGAAATGTCTTTAACACGATTCTGAATCATTCGTGTACACGAGGAAATAATCGTATGAAGTTATAGATCTCAGAATCTCAGAATTGATAAACAGAAGTTTATAGGTTCATGTGTTAATTTATTAAGAAATGCCGATGAGGTTGATTGGATAAGCATTTTTCCTTAAAATGGTTATACCGGAATTCATAATACTGGGAAAGCCAAGGCACATTGGAGCTGTGACTATTGGCTGAATGTGCGTGAACACGAAATACAATTGCTAAAGGATTCAACATTGTGTCCATATGAAAAAATGACCATTATCCAAAGAGATCACACATTTTCTTAGACGTGATTCACATCCATTCAACATCATCCGCAAAGAGACCCATTTTGGCTGTGATAAGTTTCGGAAGGTCGTTGATTTAGACCAAAAAGAGAACCAGACCAAGCACCGAACCTTGTGGGACACTGCTAGTGTCTTCGATTTCTCCAGACATCCCACCATCGATATGTACAGTTGCTTTGCGATCAAGAAGGTAACTTCTCAGCCAGGTAAGAAGGCTCCCATTAATACCAACATCGTGCAGCTTGGTCAGGAGTATACAATGGTCCACACGATCAAACGCCTCTGATATGTCCAAGTAACACGCATGTACGCAACCACCATCATCCACTGCATGCGCCAGTCGTTTATTGTCTCTAGTAGGTTAGTCAAGCAAGAACGAGACTTCCGAAATCCATGTTGCTCTCTGGACAACAAGTTTTGGGCTTCGAGATGACTCACAATTCCTTCACACATAATTCACTCCATAACGTACACAAACGTCGTACACTCAAAGTCGTCTTTGATCTAACTCGCCGTGGAATGTTTTTATTAATTTTGAATGCGATCTTCATGCGCTGAATCCGATTCACTTAAATTATGGGCACAGCAACGGTACATTTCGCGATGAAACATTTTAATATTTTGTGGTACACTTGACGTGGAGCCGAGTCGCTTCAATTTGAAAACTTTGAGTAGCGTTCATCGGCTATTACTTTGAACGTCCAATATCCTAAGTGTCTTCTTTCTTAAAGACAAAGTTGCATCCATCGAGCAGAATACCGAAAAGCTGGTTGTGGATCTAATTAAGCTTTTGATCGCTACTGAACAAACGCTGACGAACCTAGTGGCAAAAACGATTGTTTACTGAATTTCTAAGGTTAATTATAAATGTAATTTAATGGAGTTCAGTCAAGAGGTCAAAGCTAAAGTTCTTTCTTGTTCAGCAGAAAGGAGACCACCATTCGAAATTCACTTCACTTCTGTGGATAAATCCAACCGAATTGAACTGAAACTGTCTTTTAGCTTAAATGTAGCGCATTATTGACCGTGCGTTCTCACAGTAAATTTGTCAATGGATATGGAAATATGAATGGATAACGTTAAACTAGGAATGTTATAGATGTTCTGCGAGCTTGTGAGGTTGATTTCAGACATTTCATTACCGAACTGGATGACGTCATGAGCGCAACTATTTTCGATATACTTCGGCGATGGGCATTATTCGAATTTATCTATTGCGTGCGAACTAATCTCATACGATTATTTTATATTCATGCGAGTCCTCAGATCTCATCCAATTGCATGTTCCCCCCGAATAAGACTGTTTAGTCATTCGAAAAGCTTTGAAACAGGAAAATGAATGCGATTGTGATGTACATCCGTGGTCGGTATCGACCGAAGGACGACAACAAAATCTACATTATCAGAAGTGATATGCCTATCTTTAAATCCTGAAAAATGTAATGAACTTGTGTTCGCTAAACTGCGTGGTAAACGTCGTGACGCACTTTACACTAACCTTACTTTATCTAGAATTAAATTTACAGACCTGACTAGAGGGGAATACATAAATTAGCTGGGCGTAACCATATCCGACGAACTTACTTGGTTGCATCATATAAATTATGTAACCTACTACAGTACGTAGGCTTTCTTTTTATGCCTTTCGTTTTCATTATCTCGTCGTTGAGTCTTAAATAATTTCCCACTACAGATTCTCTTGTATATTACTCCATATTTGGTGCTCCGCCTTTCATTAAAAAGAATTTGTGTTGCTCAATGGTTTCATCATAAGCGTTTTACGCATAAGCTTCATTCCTTATGAGCATATTATCGAACAATTTTGAAACAATAATATTCAATTCAATTCAATTTAATGGTCTAAAAAGCACATAGCTTTACAAAAACCACAGAATAATATGCGAATTACAAATAACATATTTAGTAAAACGGGATTTGTTTGCTTACTGATCAGTTCAGGAATCACGTAAAAATACATAGAGCAGAAATTGTTTTCAACCGGTTTGATAGGGTAAATATGTATAGTTTACTTCGGTACATAAATATCATCCTCAATGACAATTTTAGCCCCATGCATATGGATCTCCTTAAAAGTCAATCTTTCTTGAAGACTCGTTCAAAACATAACATGCCTCCTTCTAGAACGTCTAGATATTAGAGGAGATTTAACCCAGTTGCTTCACGATATCTTTGTCAAAGGAATTGCTTTTCGAACAATTAGGTTCAAATTTATACCATGTGTACATTTTATGCGAATATTTTTCTTCTATGTGAAATTCGCACAGTATTCATTGTGTTTTTGTAACACTAGTATAAAGCCAAAATATCGAAAATCTTCGAATCAAACATTGACCATTTTCTTTCTTCTTCGCACGCAATCGAAAATAAATCAATAATCAATCAATAGTGATCGCTGATACATAATGTGAGTTCAGCTTACTAAACAAACTGCCTGACATTCATTCAACGAATAGACCAGTTCTGGGCCGGCAGCTGTTCTCTCTTACCAACAAGTGGGCTAGCAATGTTTTAGATATTACAAATTTCGCGTTAAAAGATTGCTTGTAGGTTACAATCTGCCCCCGATTATGAGATGTGAGGAAAAGTTTCATCAATGCTGAACTCCAATCCTGACAGAAACTCACAAAACGTCGATGAAGAACGTAAAGGTCACAGAATCCCGATTCCACGTATCGAGATACTCTGGCTTCCAGGTAAATGCTTGTTAATCTACCAGTAAAACCAGCTCAGATTTACAAAGCAACCGAATACAACGGAACAAACTCGGTGTATTTTGACATTGTGAATGTAAAATTTTTGGCCGTTCTGGAAACATATGCAACAGAGATGTCGGAACTGTGGAGTTGTTGCTCATGTAAAGAAAGTGAATTACAGAACACGTTTGAACTTCATGGCGAACGAAGTTCACAATAGCCAACGACAGAAGCATTTGGAATTTTGTTTTCATGACTGGCGGTTCGAACTCTGTGACAAAAAGGAAATACTCAAGCATTACAATCAAAGAAGCCCTGATTAGACTGCAACACGGACTACTATTCGGGTGTCCAGCTCATAAAAAACAATGAATTTATCCCTATCAACATTGGTGACCATTTAGGCTTTCTGGGTAGGTTACTTTTTGTTACATTAGTAAATTCGATTTGTTAAATTTATCTAAGAGTGACTGGATTATAAAATTAGCTATTAGAAATTTTCTATTTAAGATTTTTGAAAACCATTCTGCACCATTGTCCCATTATTTTTGAATTATAATGCTTCGTTGCTCAATAACTTGAACCAATGTACCATCAAGATGATGTGACCACAACATGATTTCATGAATCTTCCAAAAATCGTTTATACTGATATGAAGTTATGCAGCTGGTACTTTATTTAAACAATGTATTGTCGTGCCGAAATCGCGGAATTGCCGATTCTGCGGATTCGGCAATCAGTTTGCCGATTCCGCGGAATGGGCATTTCGTTGCTGATTCCGCGGAATAGGCAACGATTTGCTGAAAATGTGGAACTCATTTCTACCACTGCCGATTCCGTAGATTCAGCAGCCGATTCCGTGGATTCGGCTGCTGATTCTGCGGAATCGGCAAGCTATGTTTTTACTGTATTTCAGCCTTTTTGTCCGTTATAACTTAGCGAGATTTTTATTTTTCGCCGATGAAGATGATGTTCAAAATGGAACAAACAATGTCGGGCGAATTCACTATAGGTTTATTAACCAGATAAATCGGTACAGACATAAATAAATAGTGGTACAATCATGAATTCTAAAAGAAGTCTTTCCTTTTGTCACTATTTGTTCTTACATTTTACGTTCCAAGATGGCAATGGGAGTGGCACAATGTTCCGCTCTTCCTGCAACTACAGCGCCTGGAATCGCACTTTGCTGTGCAAGAACACTTTGCAAATCCTTGTCCCCCAGTGGCAGAATGAAGGGATGCAATCTTGCGAAATGATTGCATAATGTCGCTCGTTTCCGAAAGGCTCATCAGCTGACTATCTGCCTTCTGCAGCTGATTTCTAGAGAAAGCTGCCTCGATCATTCCATGTTTTGTTGCAACTTTGTACATTCCGCTGGCAGTAATGTCGTAAACCACTCCAATAATATTTCTACAGTCTAGTCGTCCACGATCGAATTCGGAAACCGGGAGTAAGACGCAGTCTCCCACGGATAGAGGATGCAGAATGGCGCTGCTCGCTTCAAGCATTTCTTTTCTGCTCTTTTCTTGTCCGCTTGTAGCCTTGTCACTGCATGCCCTTATCATCTGGATGTGCTTTGAGAAAACATCTGCAATACCTGTAGCTCTTTCTCCAGTTTCATCAACCTGATCTTGTTCCCCGGCAGCAACAGCTTGTTCCTCACAAGCCTGATCTTGTTCCCCGGCATCAACAGCTGGTTCATCAGCAGCTTCCATGCCATGGATCTCCCTGAGAGCCGCCTCCAGTTGTTCCTCTGTTGTTATGTGAGCGAGAACGCCTGCAGGTAAAACCGTTTTCTGCAATCCTAGTCTTGGTTTCTGTCCGAATAAAATCTCAAATGGAGACGTGTTTTGCAGGTTTCTGTGTGATGAGCTATTCTTTTGGAACTGCACGAAACGTAGGCCATCTGCCCAATTCGTTGTATTGTTATCGATTGTCCAAGCAATAAGCATCTGCTTTACATCAGCATTAGACCGCTCCACAGATCCCTGGCTTTGTGGGTGCCTCGCGCGCCCATGAACTAGCTGCAGGTTGGGCCACATGGATTTCATTTCTGAGACTACATCCGCCACAAATTCTCTACCGTTATCACTCTGAAGAATGCTGGGCGCACCCATGAATGTGAATATATCTATGAGGTGGTACGCCACTTCGGCAGCCCTTTTACTCGTTAATGGTTTTAGTACCAAGAACTTGGTGAAGTGATCCTGGTAATTTAATATCTGTACGAAATTTCCACTTGGTGTTGATTCCATATTGATCAAGTCAACTTGACCACGGTCACAGTAATTTCGTGACCGAATGGGTTTTACAACAATTCCTTTGTTCGGTAAGGGTTTCTTTCTTTGACATGTCTCGCATGCAGCCAAAAAGAGGGACACCATCTTCATTGGTATGTTTGCGTATTTGTCATCAAGAAATCTTTTGGTTTTTTTTTCACCGCCATGACCAGTCGACACGTGAGCTTCGTAGATTATGTCGAAGAGCTCGTCCCGAACGGCAAGGTAGTGAAGTGGATCAGCTTCATTTTTTCGGCTCTGAAAGAATAAAAAGAAACAAGTTTACAGAGCTAATGAAACTGATTTTGCTAAGGATGATGCTGTTGTTGCTGCTGTTGTTGTTTTTGTTGATGTTGATGGTGCCAACGACAACATCGATCGATGACAAAAATTTGTGCGTGAAAGAGTGCAAGAGAAATAAAGAGGCTTACCTTGACGATTTTCTTGACACCGCCAACTTCGACGACTGCAAATTTCTCCCGAAGATAGTAGAATAATTTGGATCGTTCACTGCCACACAAGGTTGCAAGCATTGAGGTGTATTCTTCTCGATTAGGCACTGTGAATTAAGACAGCTTTTCGCAGGCCACTGTTTCTTGAAACCGAGCCCGTTGGTTTGCTACATTCACTTCCATGATGCTGTCTCTGCAAGCACTGATGTAAAATGTATAATCACAAGCAATCAACAGCCTCTTATAGTCTTTTGTGTGAGACACGTTCCCTGTGACCACAATGTTAATATTCCACTTGAAAATCTTTCATGCATTTCGGCAAATTGAAAATTCATTGAAAGCATAATCACAAGCAATCAACATCCTTTAATAGACTGTTGTGTGAGACACGTTCCCTGTGACCACAATGTTAATATTCCACTTGAAAATCAATCATGCATTTCGGCAACTTGAAAATGCAGTGAAAATGAACTTCTGATATTAAATCAAAAGTGAATTCACATAAAAATCTCGCTAATTTATAACGGACAAAAAGGCTGAAATACAGTAAAAACATAGCTTGCCGATTCCGCAGAATCAGCTGCCGAATCCACGGAATCGGCTGCTGAATCTACGGAATCAGCAGTGGTAGAAATAAGTTCCACATTTTCAGCAAATCGTTGTTTATTCGGCAAAATGGCGAAACAGCGTAGATTGGATGGTGTATATGCTCATCTAAGAAATAAGCATATGAGAACGTTTAATTCTGATTATAAAAATATGGTAATTCGAGTAAAATAACATAGCATGATTTAAAAGAAAAACAATTTTTCAAACATTCAATCACACGCATATGCAGTAGGTTGTTCTAAGAACTTTGTATCCAACTTCCGCGTAAGTGTGGCCATGAATTTCTTCGCAAAGTTTCATTCGATCAACTTAATCTTAATGAGCCTACTCGGTGACTTTAAAGTAGAATACAATGATTAAATGACCATTGCAGATAACACATTAATTTGAAACTAAGAATCCGATCAGATTAAAATATAACAATTAAAAATGTGCCAACTAAATATTAAACAGAGAAAACAATAAACATGTGTTGATGATGTATACCTTATAATAGACCTCTTTTACGAGTGGTCACATTATCAAGCCAACCATGATTTATTGGAGCAAGCCTTTATTATTCTAAGGCAAGCAGGGCATTTCGTAATTTGGTTCACGACTGGTGTCAGAATGGACTATCTCTGTCATTCAAATGTAGAGCCACACTTTAAGCTGTATTATTCTGTTTGCGAAAGTTCGACCATGCGTGAATAGCACATTAAGCTTCTCGCAATTTTTGAAAAGCGATATCACCGCAGAATTTTGGTGAGTTAGCATTCACAATGATGCTCATCGAAAAAATACTTTTAGTTAATGTAGCGAAGCATATCAACACGAATAGGTTACGCTGGTTAGGATAGGTTTTACGGATTCCGTACCACCGACTTCCGAAACGGATTGTTTTTGAGACGCCACATCCCGATTGTCATCAATCTCCTGTTGGCCAAACGGTCACATCTCACGATCAGCTTGAAACCCTTAATAATATCCTCGTCAACCCGCATTTCGTTTCTTATGCTAAGATTCGTGAGAGCAGATGTCGCAGTGAATAATTATTCTCCAGAGTATGTCCAGAAACAGTGTTTTGTTGCAATCTAACATTGAGCATTTGCTTAAACATGTATGTTGTTATTACGCATGTCAGTAAAAGTCGCAAGAACACCGTTATGTTAATATTACTATCCTCGTTCACGAAAGTTCAATCGAAGTTTGAATTTCTAGGTTCAGATAATAAAACTAAATCTACACAATTTGCACAACAACAGATACAGAGCGACCACCTATTAGAAATCAAAATCTTGCATCCAGAAATACATCCTCTAAAAAAGGTTTCGAAATAACAATGACCATAATAAAAACGAAAACATTTAAATGGATTTAACCATTCTGCATTTTCGATTGCGTATACATATAGCATACATACATACATTGCATACATGGCATACTTACACATATACACGCCATCATGTGCTCGGAATCTGTTGAGGTTTTCGCTCCTAAACTCGATGAATATATGACGACTGGCCCTATTGTTATTTGGAAGAATATATATTTTTACTCGATATGCCTTGTCATCCTATAGGTATTGTTCAGCTTTCTGTTTTTGCACAATGAATTATTGTGTTTCAATTTATGTGTTCGAAAGCGTTGGTCCTACGTTTTGAGTGGTTTGTGCACAATTTTCTATAAAATCCCTGTCTATCTAAGTCCTACCCGTCCGGATCTCTTTAGATTTCATGAAGCTGATACTGATGGTGTGAGAAATGTTTAGGTTTCATTAGACTGGGCAGCCCCAGTCGATGATGTGCCATTTAGCAACAGTGTACTTTCATCATTAGGTGCATGGGGTTTAGGAATCAACCGATCAGCATACTGCATTATTCCGCACCGGCGAAACGAATTACAAAACAGCAAAGGTCAGTTCTGACACTGTGAACTTTGAGTGTTGATGCTTCCAGGATTTGATGACAAGATCTCGAATATCAGAGGCGTAAGAAAAGCAGCTGTGATTAGCATTGAGCTAGAAAGGCTGAATGTGTACGTGGTTTTACTGCAATGAATGAGATTACAAGACACTGGTACACTAACAAAAAGTGATTAAACATTTTTTGGAAAGGAAAGGGTTCTGATGTGCCTGAAGTTGGATTTTCTGTGCGAAACAGCCGAGTAAAAGCTGCAAAACCGAGCAGCTACCGGAGCGAACGGATTTGGACTCTAAATACGAAATGCATTACTGGTGCTATTACGTTGCTCGACGTTTGTGTACCGACGCTCTGTGCGACGCCTGCTGAAAAAGACGCTTTTTTATCATAACCTCACAATAGTCCTCTAAAACGTGCTACAAATAAAATGTGTAGTGGTATTGGGTGATTTTCATTCCAGAGTTGGTGCAGATTTCGGGTCTAGGCAAAACTGTCTTGGAATTTTCGGTGTAGGTAAAACCAATGAAAATAGACAACGCCTTTTATAATTGTGCACACAGTTCAGTCTTTGTTTCAGTAACACTTTCTTTCTAACAAAACCACAGCATAAGTTCTCTTGTAAACATCCTCACCCTAAGCATTGGCATCAGCTTGATCTTCCTCTTGTTAGTCGCACTAATATATGGAGCGTAATTCTCGCCAGATAATATCAAAGCGCAGACTGAAGCATTCGACACCAGATTTCACCGCACCAAATTGTCTGGTAAGCCTAGGATAGACGTCACTCACATGTGGGAAACTAATATAACAGAAGGATTTACAAAAGCTTTCACACCCGAGTTCAACAAGACATCATAATTTGAATCGGCTTCAGATAAGTATGAAACAATAAAAAGCTGCATATGCCGAAACGCACTTTCCGCTTACGGTCCAAAGAAAACTCGAACGAGCGACTGGTTCGAAGAAAAAGCTTTTGCAAGACTGCTGTGTTATAGGAGAAATATTGAACATTCTTGATGGCCAAAGGTATGCCACCAGATGAAAACTTACGAGTTGTAATAGCAGATAGAAATAAGTTTTAAAAGATTGCAAGACGAAATTCAAATGACTATTGAGATGTATTTATACTCATTATTCACAAATCTGTGGAAACCAGAAATATTCACAGTATGTTTGACAGGATATATAGAGCCATTGGTCCAAACCAACTTAATACAGCTCCATTAAGTGTGTATCTGGCGACCAGATTGTCGACAAAACTTAGCAGATGGAAATATAGCTAGATCATTTCTCCTTTATCTACTCTAAGGACAGTACGGTTTAAGCGCATGTACTTTAAAATGTTGAGCGGCTGCCAACCATTTAACATGGAGATACTCCCTCTACCCTTGATAGGGCAATCGACCGCTAAGCGTATGAAAAACCCTTGGTGACGACAGAATGAAATGCTGAAGAGCAGCATTTGCAGAAACTGTAAACCATTTGCTTCCAAGGTGCTGGCAGGCGAAGTGCGTCCACACAAGATGCCATACACAAAAATCACCACGCTATTTAAGAATAAAGGTAAGAGAGTTGACTGCAACAATTATAGAGGAATCTCCTTTCTGAATTTCTTACCCAAATGGTTAACTAAATTCTTACAGATCCGGCTACACACTTTAGCTTATTGAATTTACTCCGAATCTCAATGTGGCTTTGCAGAGGAAGGTCAACCGTTCGCATGATCTCCTACCTGTGACAACTTGAGGAAAATTAGCGGGAAAAACGAATGATATTATACGCTGTTTTTATCGATTTAACGAAGGCATTCGACTACGTCAGCAAACGGGGTCTTTAGAAAATGCTTGATCTTATAGGCTGCCCCCAAGACTGCTCAACTTCGTTATTTCAATCGACTCATGGAGGAAATGCTCAGTCCATTTTATGGGTTTAGTTCAGAAGACTTTGAAATTCTCTAGAGGTTCAAAACAAGGGAGTTTTCTTGCGCTCACGGTGCTCTGAATTTTCCATACTCTGCTTCCGAAGCACGCCTTAAGGAAGAGAACAATAGGCACGCGAAGTGATGGTATGTTTATCAACCTGAAACGGTTGAGGGCAAAATATAATTCACGGTATGTACAAATCCATGACCTGCTGATTGCTGTCAATGAGGCCGTTATGTCTCACTCCCAAGTGCCCTTCTAATCGATAATGAGCTGTTTTCATCGGCAAGCAAAGACTTTGGGCTAAACATCAGCATAGGTAAGGGATTGTATTGCATCCAATCATCACTGTTGAAAACTGTCAAATTGAACCAGTACATCCCTTCACATTAGGTGGTTTAACCATTATAGATAATCTTTCGCTAGACACGGAGATTGATAAGCTGATTGCAAGAGCAGCTCTTATTTGTTTCGATTAAACTCTCGATTTTGGGGTATCCGCATGTTGGCTGTGAAGAAAACGTGGTTTATAATAAATGCTTTACTGTATGGCAGTAAAACCTGGACCGCCCAAGCAGGACACGAACGAAAGCTGTATGCTTTCCAACTACGAAGCATCCTTCGTATCTTGAACATATCGTGGATGGACAGAGTGATTAATGATGAAGTGCTTTTAATAGCTGGTCTACAGAGCATGTTCACCCTACTACGATAGCGCCGCATGCGGTGTCCTGGCCATGTCAATAGAATAGAAAATGGTCGTGTTCCGAAAGATCTACTCTATGGTGAGTTGCAATCAGGTAGTGGACCATTGGGCAAACCGCATATGCGTTACAAAGAGGTTTGCTAAATTTATATGAAATATCTTGGCAATGTGCCGCGATTTAAGTAAACGTTGCTCTTGACCCCTCACATTGGAGGCAATGTGTAATATGTTATCCACCAGCTGGGGAGGAGACGATACAGCTTTCTACTGTTGTACGCAGATCTCGCCGCCAGGGTGCAAATGACCCCAACGTCTGAGTTCTGCCTATCGTTGCAAGCGCTACAAGATAGATTGTTCCTCCAGCATCGGAATGTTTGTTCATTCGAGAGTTTATAGAACATGTAAATTCATGCGATTGTGATGTATGTCGAAGATCGACATCGACCGAAGTAGGGCCAGAACAATGTAAAACTTAAACTTGTGAACCAGCATAATAATGATATATAAATATCATTTGAAATTAAATATGAATTGCTTGTACTATTTAAATATTTACTACAGCATAATGATAAAAACAAATTTGAAGATACTTAAATAAATGGTGAATGTTAAACGAAATTAATATATTGGTAATCAATCACTCACATTATCCTTCGTTAGTTGTAAATTTTCATCGTTCATAGAAAGCTTTTCACCGTTTTTTAGCCAGCTAACGGTGCCTGTAGGGACGGTTCGTACTTCATCGATGTAACAATAAACCGATGCCTTATGATCCATAAGAACTTCAGTATTCGAAGGAATTGCAAGAATTACTGGCTTGCCTGCATTACGGTAAAACGATATTTAGGCAAACTGCTAATCTATTTGAAAGATAAATAACTCCCGATTGCATTTAACATTCTGTATTGGTATCAATGTGGTTGAAAATTGAACACAAACAACAGGTCTGAAAATATCCGATCGCCGTTATTCGACTAAATTGATCAGTTTTTATAAATATAATCCACAACTTTGAATAGAAAACATAATCATAGTTTTTGTGCAGCCGATATGGAATGATATTTGCAGAAATACGCTTACTAAAATACGCCAGAATGTTTTAGATAATAACTGCACGTCTTCGAAGTAGCGTATTACTATTGTGTACTAAGCTTTGAGTCAGAATTTGAAGCTACGAAAGAGCATCACCATACCATAACCACCGAGTTAGCGAGTACTATTAACCACTAAGAAGGATTGGCATAGAATTCTAGTCTAGATTTGGAATGTTTCGTTATTCAACGCTTGCGAGTGGCGTTTGACCTCAAAAATGTAATAAGCCAAGGTATTGAAAACAAATTATCGCTGAGGCGGTTGAAATAAAAAGTTTTCGTTAGAATGTTTTCACCTATATTTCTGGATTAAAATTCCCACAATATGCAGCCCACGAACATTTAGACACATGAAACATTGTGCGTGCACTGATTAGCCATACAGGTAAATACGCCACCCGACTTTGATGAAAACCATCTACAATCCATATCATTATTTTTTTTACAAAATGTGATTGAGTGCGTCACTTGAATTTTTAATAGCTAGTCTATCTTAACAAGCTCAGTGCATATAATGGTTTCGGAACTATCTAAAAATATTTGCATTTGTCTTGCTTAATCCCATATCCGCCTTATTCCAATTCATGAAAATATTTTGGTCTAAAACGCTTCTATGTCAAAACTCGATAGTCTGAAATAAACATATTGTTCAAACTTGAAAGCGATTTAATTTTTCGATGAATTTTGCAATGTGTCGTTTTTGATAATCATACAGTTATCTATCGAAGCGCATTGCGAAAATAACATTTGTGTTTTGAAAGTAATATTTTGCTTAAAAACTATTTAAAATTAATTGGATGCAAAGTAAAATAACATTTGACAACTCACTTTGTACATTTAAAATGTAATAGTCTGATTTTTTCTGTTTTTTACCGAGTGGGTGCGGTGATTCACATCTATATGATCCAGCATGCTGTGGTTGGATGTTGCTGATATGCAAAGCAGCTCCTTTTTGTTCTAAAGTTATTCCGGGCAATCGAGCCTGAAGTTAGAAGAAAAATCTCACATCTATTGTCCGAAATACATTTTGTGATTAACAGAATTACCGTCGAAAACGTTTGTGCTAAATTCAATGCTAGCGGATACAGAAGCATAGCCTTAATGTAATAGAGCTGATTTAATCGCGCGAATGAATTTTTATAAGATAATCCATTAAATTCTCTGTTTCACAACAATGACATGTTTATCATTTATTCTAATTTCTAACCAAATTCTGTTTATTAATATTGTTTAAGATGCTTGAAGTGTTCACTGTATAATCAATGCGATAAAGTTGATACTGAATTATTGCAAATCTTACTTGTTCAATCGCGACCGTTTTGGCCTTATCTTCTACGGAGGTAAACGTCCATTTGTACGTAGGCAAAGGATTTCCGAGCGATACGCAAATCAAAATTATGGATTCCCCGACCAACAGTTTGTTGGTGCTTCTTGGAGTATAAATATTTTCTAAAATACGGGACAACTAAACTTTCAAATTGCAAGTATTCAAATGAATACCACAGCTATATAACTGGTGATTAGTGATCAGAAATATCATAATATATTATTGTAAACATTATATTCAATAACCCAGCATGACATAAAACTGTGGAAAAATATTACAATTTGTTCAATCAATAAAAGTTATATAACACTGATTCATCGTTATTCGGCTAGCAAATTGTAAACCTTCACAAAATAATGATTTGCTAAGTGAATGTTATAGACCATATGACTATAAAATAGTACAACCGTTACCATATATTACGACGTATTTCTACGTGACAATTATTTAACTGAACTTGTTGAATGTCTTAAGGCGATATCGATCAATAAATTATCAGGAATCAACGAGGAAATAACTAGGAAACTTAAAATTATCGCGCTCAGAGTGATCTGATTCTGGTATTATGTACATTCCATGCAACGCTAACTGCGGCATATCGATTAAAAATATGTGATAATTGAGTTGACGAATTTGTGATACAAATGATTTTCAGTATGCACCATGAATATTCTACATCTCACTTAAAAAAGAGCCATAAGATCTACTGTTATCATCATCATCATCATCATCATTGACAGAGACATCATTTTAGCGGGAGCATTTACCGGTTGCTTAAATGCTAATTAATCTCAAAATATTTCAATCATGAAAGATGTCGGTCGGCGCGACGTAAATAGCTACGGATTCTATGAAACTTGAGCACAGGAAACGTGGATGGGTGTGTACACCTTGTATACAATCAAGTTTCGTGAACGAGTAGAAAAACGTCAGCACGACAATTTCCTTGATGCTTTCACTGACATGCATCACCGTTATATTTTCACATGGATAAGGGATCTCCGATCATAATTATCAATCATCACTTTATGCACATGAATGTGTGGTTGTCTTTAAACCAATAAAGTTTACTCATGGAGACATTTTCCATGATTAGAGAAACCTACAAGTCAGTGGATGTTGAGTATAAGTGTTTAACTTTCTTTTGAACATAAGAGCACACCTGCCAAAAAACTGAATTGAATATGTACGTGTGCATGCCTGAACAATACGTATTCATTCGTTCAAAATGTATTTATTACGTTAGGTATGTGGAATTATGATCAATCGTTGAGATCTTCCACAATCTATTCAAACTTTTCTGTGGTTAATTGGAGTGCGGGGCCTGAGAATTAACCTTACTGACGTGAACATTATTGTCAAGTATCATAAAGATCGTTTAAAGTAAAACCAGAAGATGTGCTCTGCATTCCCGTCGGATTCATCTCGTTATCAAACGTTGTTATTATTCCAAACGCCGTGTTTTAAATCGCTCTATATTCTGCCGAACCTTATTAATCGAAATCGAAATTGTGAAAAAGGCCCTATGATTGAATAACCATATTGGCATTTATTCCATCACACATATATACGACTAGTTTCGCGTTGTTTGAACATTTTAAGTAGTGCGGATCACGATCTACATGCATCTTATTAGTGTATAATTAGTTAACATATTCTAAAATGCTTAGCCAAAGTTGGATAAGTTTGGAACGACAAATATGCTCCAACAAAAGTTTCAAATTTATTTTTGTTACAATTGAAATCTACGTACTTGCCACACAATTTTTTATTCATAACGCACAGCGAATGTTATAATAGAAAGCAAATTACTCGAGTTATCGGAACCAGGAGCTGAGTCCAAATATGTTGAGAACTGGGTCGAATCCAGTTCCTATTATTTATTAATGATCAACGTTAACTATTACGATAAACAAATTTTGTCATTGCCAATGAATTAAAAAATAAATGAATTAGCACTGTTGTAATAATATTCTAGTTTCACGAACTGACCTGTATAAGCTGATAGTTCAACCGATACAAAACAAGCTCTCTTGGAATTTCCTTAAGCGCAACCTCTGACAACTAGAAAGACAATTTAGGTTTATATACGCAATAGCCTGTCATGCGCTATCGCGGAATACATGTGTATGTAGGTTTGCTATAATTTGAAGCACTGTTCACACTTCGGAGCAGTCTTTATCCATGGAAGCAGCAGAATCGGCTTACTCTAAGTAATTAACAGACGTTTCTTGCCAAACTCCAAATTAGGTTTCTTTGTTAGGGCATTACATAGTGTAATCACATTACATCCTGGTAATAATAATACTGAATTTAGACTTGCTGATTGGAGAGACAGCTTTACTTTTCAGAATACATGTTTCAATTGTGTCTGTAACAGAATATGATAAGGACTTACGGTCTATTTTCAGCGTAGTCTTGTTCGCGATGGCTGTTCCAAATGGACCCGTCACACTGCATACATAATCACCTTCTTCCAACGGCTTATTTCCAGGACTTGTGTAGACATACGTATTAGTCCCTGATGGATGCGTTTGAGGTGGAACGGAATTCGGAATAAATTGCAAATTATTCATTTGAATCCAACCTTGTGTAAGTGAACTGCACTAGCGCACTAGCGGTAAAAAGACGCTGGCAAAAGAAATATGAAAGCTCTTGGCATTGATTTGGCGAGTTGGGAAGAACTTGTTCTTGACCGCTCACATTAGAGGCTTTGTGTAGAGCCTCGTCTGCAAGCTGGGGATGAGCAGATACAGCTGTTGGCTGCTGAACGCAAATCACGCCGCGGGCGTGCAACTGATGCAATACAATCGAGTTCT
>JACCGJ010004645.1:0-10417 GCA_013407085.1 Atriophallophorus winterbourni
GCATTGTGAGAAAATTTCCTCCCTACTCTATTTGACAACATTTAACGTTCATCAGACAATCCAAGAAGATGCCCACAAGATGTCCGTGATTAAACACGATTTTGACCATATGACTTGTAGTAGTAACTCTGCGAATTCTTATCTCTTGGACGCCAACCTGTAAATAGTTTAACAGTCAAAGCCTTCGTATGTTTGAGGCAAGTTAGAGTCTGACCAACCTTAGATACATACATTTATTATTGTGCATCATATTTTTCGACAAACATTCAGCGGTTTCCCGGCCGATTCCAGGATTTCATTCTCTAACGCGCGCGTTTTCTTTTAGACGCGTGTCTTTCCAGTAGACCTATCGATATCCCCTTGATTTCGAGATGTGTTTCTAAAACCTGCATATCTCTAGAATTCCTGGGAAATTATAACTTTAATGTATGTGCGTTCGTTCTATTATGTGCATCTTTTGCATACGAATGTCTTCCACACCTATCGTTTTTTAATACACCGTTTTTGTTCGTCAGTTCTCACATTCAATCGACCCCGATTCATCTCTCCCGGCGTTGTGTCCGACAAAACGAAGCCACCAGCTACCGGGAAAGGCTAGCCGTGATCTTGCTAACGGGTGCACAATATCTCCCGATAGTCCCCACTGTGAAAAACCTTTGCGCAAAATCCGTCGACCTCCATCCGCTGAGACTGTGGACGGGGCCCCGCTGACAACTTCAAAGCAAGCCCCGACCCCTGCAAATTCATATTCTCACTTCCCCTCCGCGGTGGATAATTATGTAGATGAAAATTCCCCCTTGCTGTGTCCTCTTCCTTGTGAATCCGCGCTGCCTAACGAGGAACTTGCAGCCGTGGAATTGGCGCCGTTTGCCGGAGATGATGATGCTCATTCTGTGCACTCCGAGCTGGCGGCGGAAATCTCGGCGATTGAAGAGACCGAGGATGCAGAGGACTATGACGAAAATGATGCGTAAGTTTATCTCGTGCCCATGACCCACAAAATTGTCATCCAGCCAATGCCTTGCCACTTTAACCCTTTAGCGACCAACTTTTTTGCTGATTGAGAAAAAATTTTTTTTTAAATTTTTTTCACGGAAATTATAACTATAGGGCATAATTATACATATAAATACTTAAAAGTTTAATTCCGAAGGAAAATTTATAAGAGGACCGTACGGTCCACTTGGACCTGAGACAGCTTAAACAAAACAAGACCATACGGTCCTATTGGACTTGAGGGAAAATTTCATGCAAATTAGTGATAAATATTTCCTTTCTTTGTGTATTATTTTTTAAAATAAAACATGATTGTACAATATAAGAATCAAATTTACAACTAGAATCAAATTTACAACTACACAGTCCTTTAACAGGTCAGTTACAGTTTCAAAACAGTTTAGTTTTGATGAAAAGCTTCAAAGCAGTTCCTGTTTCGCTCACAACACAGATGTACAACGCATTTCTTGTAAAACATGTGTATTTTGCCTTTGCAACCTGGGCTTTTACACATTCCTCTGTTCTCATGAAAAGTTGGTAAGTGATTTACACCATCATTCCTGATACTTTCATCTGGAATTGGTACTGTTGCTTTTCCTGTTTTCCTTTTCTTTGAATACTTTTGCTGCACACTCTCATCTGATTGTCTCCCTCTCCTCTTAAGAGTGTGCTTTCCACTTTTGATCAAGGAATTTGCCAGCTGCAGTTTGAAGTCACATAAGGATGTCTTATTATAGTATGCAACTCCATTAGATTTTTCAGCTCTTCGCAATAGTAAGTAGCTGTTCACCACTGCCATGTCAAACAAGTGAAATATTAGTCTGAAATAATATTTCTTAGTGCGGAAATTCATGCGGTAGTATGCCATGTACTGGTCATGCAGATCAGTACCCCCCCATATTATTGTTGTAGCATGACACAATATTAGGAACTACTACCTGTATCTTCTCCTTTGCTTTGCGGTCAAATTTCTCTCGCTGATGTAATGGAGCAGACATCAGGAAACTAGAAGCACGGCAAACAGACCTGTTATCATGCCATTTCACAACAGTGATTGAAACGCCATCAATTTCAGTCATATGTTCATCAAATGAACCTCTGCCCTGCTCACGTAACTGTTTATCAGACTTAAATTTCAGCCCTCTAAGTCTTCTTTCTTGGACGGTTCCACATGCCCATATTTGCCTTGATGCCAAATGAGAAATTAGTTTCAGTGATGTGAACCAGTTATCAAAATAGATCTTGTGGTTTTTCCCATCTGGAATGGTTTCGGCCAAGTTCAGAACAGCATTGGAGCTTGGACCCAGATCAGGGACACCGGCCCTTGTCACAGGCATAATTTTTCCTGAGTATGGCAAGAAGTCGTAAACGATGCCAGTACTATCTGCAAGAACAAATATTTTATATCCCCATTTATTTGGCTTCTTGGGGATATATTGCTTGAGTGATGACTTGCCCTTGAAGGGAACTATTTGCTTGTCAACGCATAAATTTTCTCCCATAGGGATTTGCTTGAACTTCTCCTTCAAATGGTCAACAAGAAGTCTTACTTTAGCTAACTTGTCACTTGAATTCAATGAAGAATTGGCAACCAAATGCAGATTAGATTTTATGTTTTCCCATCTTTTACGTGGCATTGTTTGAGAAATGTTTTAATTCAAAGCATGAGCTGACCAATGAAGGCGAGTGTTATCAATTTTGGTCACTGACATTTGCATGCATATTCACAACCACTGTTCAAATTCCAAATTAGTTAGATTAAGGGGTTTTGATGGATCGTTTTGCAGAGCATACAAATTAGTTTGTTCAAAAATTTGTTCTATTAGGTCATCAGATACCAGACTCTTGAAGTAAAGCATTGGAGACTCAATGTTGTCATTCTCGATAAGATGGCTGTCAAATACGTGAACATCCTCTTCCGTATGTGATGTTCTCATAGAATGCCAATAGAAACGATCAGATTTATTCCTTATGCTTGTAACTGCAATGTCAACACAACGTTGTTCAGTGAGTATGTTCTCATGATCCTTCACATTGTGTTCATCTTCACTTAAATTTTGCATGAGGGCTTCAAAATCAGGATATAGAACATCATCATCAGAAAAATCTGACTCTACATCACTTGTACAATCTAGTGTGGCTACTTTACTGGCGATGCAGCTGGGCTTCATCCTCGTACCTAAAAACAAGAAACTTGTAGGTATATATTTTGCTCAATTCCAAAATCACTTGTTAGGTCAATTCGCCTTACTACAGCACAATTATAAAAGAATAAATTGCTGATAATAATTGACAAATGATTATGAACAAAAGATGGAATACATATGGGAAATATTTAAATCCCAAAATATGTCGTGTATTCTGTGACAAAATATATATCAAGATTATAAATTAAACTATAACATTCGAATCATATCTTTTGTAGCTATATGATCTTTATTTATTTGAGGTTTTATATTCAAATGATCATGTTATACTACTTGGCTATGCAACAATCAAAGACTCTAAATAATGTGTTTGAAATACAAATAATTCCATTGTTATGTTGTTTTGAAATAATGAATATCATTTGAAATATTAATATCTGGTTAGACAATTAATTTGGTGATAATAAATAGTAATATTCGGAAAACGAATCATCAATACCAACTAGACCGTACAGTCCTCTTTTACTTGTCCCAAGACCAAGAGGACCGTATGGTCCTCTTTACAAAATATAATGTAAATATCTTGATAAAAACAAAAACGTCATTCTAAAGACTTTAAGTTTCAACTCAAATACTCATCTTTCACCAATGAATTATTTAGAGTCAAATCTAACCTGGTGTATGTGCCATTTTAGTTACAAAAATGAACTTTTAAGGAGAACAGAACAGTACGTCTATAGCTCGCAAAGACCTTCTGCATACTGATGGAATGACGCACACTGAGAGCCAGACAGTATAAGAACGATGCTTCGACATGTCTGGACTCGTTCAAACCTCGCAGCAACCGAATATGGTTCACTGTGCAATTATTAGAACAGTTATCCAAAAGAGGACCGTATGGTCCTTTTGGTCGCTAAAGGGTTAAAGGACATAGCATAACGAGCTGCTCGTGAAATTACGCCAGTGTTTTACGGTATATCTATATTGGCCTCTACAACCCGGTAGTATCTTGATCTGACCCTGTGCTGCACTTTGCCTGTGCACAGCCTTGTAATTTCATGTTGTTGACCTCCTTCGGTCGATGTCGACCATGGATGTACATCGCAATTGCATGAATTTTCATGTTCTACAACTTGTTGAATGACCAAACAGTCCGATTCGGGAGAAACAATCTCTCCAACAACGCTTACATCGATAGACAGAACTCCGTTGTAAGGCGTCATTTGCACGCTGGTGGCTGTGTTCAGCAACCAAGAGCTGTATCTGCTCCTCCCCAGCTTGCAGACGACGCTTCAAGAGCAATGCTCTCCACTTTAAGCGGTCAAGAGCAAGTCTTACCACCGCGGGGGGTCACTTCCAGCAGCTTTTCAATATATATTTTACAAACGTCTTTGTAACCAATGGTCGACTTCTAATTGCAACTCACCATAGCGTAAATCTTTCGGAATAGACCATTTTCCGTTCTGAGACCTGGCCCAAGCCACCGCTAGGCGGCGCTGTGTATTTCATAATTATATCCATTAATCATGTTCCTTGGTCTGACGAAGCTTCTGTGTCAGAAGTGACACGTTACCCAAAACTGCTCTAACCGATTGAACTCAAATTTCTTTGTATTATGAATACACGATCGGTCCCAAACATATTCCAATCGATTGCTATATCCATTTTCACTTCTCGTATTTCATCCACTACTCGTCCATTGCCATTTGACAGCTACGCGTTCATACACAACCTGCCGCCAATCTCCCCGGAACTTTCCTACCAACCCCCGGCGTTGCCCAAACGAACAAGATCTTCGCCCGAGTTTTGCCTTGTCCTCGATCTAGACGAGACCTTGGTCCATTGCAGTTTGAACCCGCTGGCCGATGCACAGTTCTTTTTCCAAGTCATGTTCCAAGGTGTGGTTTACATGGTACGTAAGCGCGATCCTTTTCAATTTCTATTTTGTTCCCCATATCTGTCTAGGCCTGGGCAACCTGACAGTATCTTATCCCACGTGCAGTCTCTAGCTGTTCGGCACTTTGCCTGGATCAGGCTTGTGCTTTCATACCATACCATATAATAGAGAACGTTCACGTCATCCTTGCAAAGTCTTGTCTAGATCGAACGCTTAACAAACATGGAAAAGTAAAATCCTACAAGATGTGGAGGGGTGGGATGTGTGTATGTATGAAATCGCGAGTTTGAAGCAAACAAACCTTGCTTAGTACAACGGCTTGATCATGAAACTTGTCATCGGCTGTAATTGGCGACTTCAAGGCGGCTAAGTGAAGACCTGGCTATGAACGTTAACTGAATACTATGGGTTTGGTATCCTACGTGATAGACACATCAGCTACCAGATGCTCTTTACTTTATTCCTGGAGGATGAGTCGTCTACCATAAAGGGTCTTGGGAATTTGGGTGCACAGCGGCGCCCCTAGCACCATTCGGCGTTTGTTCGAGTCAGCTTCTCAAGCCTTTGCACAACCAAGTGCGACCAGCAAGGCAGCCGGAAAGTGATGCTGTGCACAAACTAACCGCCTACGGCACTGTTTCGGATTTTTCCTCAGGGTTTTCTCCCCAGCCTTTTTCCGCGGTCGGGTATCCCACAAGACAGCGGCGATTTATAATCAGGGTTTTCCTTCCCTTAGATGAAATGCCTTCCCAGGCTAACGAGCTCCATCTGCTCGAAGCAAACTGGTTTTCAGGCGCGAGTCACTCACCCTTGCCACTTCTCCGGTTGGTTGGAGCAGTTTCGCCGGGATCGGGGAGCCACTTGTGCAGGCCAGAAGCTGGACTTGATTGTCGGAGGCTATTTGAGATGCACGTCATATAAGAGCATTTTATAGACAGTGGAAGCTTATCCCCACCGCCACCCCCGGCTATGACAACCTTTGGACCGACGCCTGACTTCCATCGAATAAACATGGAAGCGTTTAAGGTAGCGCAGTCCAACATATGATACTCGTAAATGCTATTTCTGTGCATTTAGCTGTTAGTGAGCTGAGAAACAGTCATGGAGACTGCTGCAATACAAAGCTAGGCATCGCAGTGCCCTTCACCTGACCATTCGAGCGACATCTGTTCAAGTGAACGATGCTTCTAAATGCCACTTCTTCAGCAGCTGCTTCACTCACCGTCGACCGTATTTGGCTACCACTGGTTCTGTGCCACTCGGGATATCGTCTCACGTAAACGTTTAATTTCGAATCTCCATTGTCTGATATTTACAGCTTTTTCACGAATTTCCCACTTTCATCATTTCATCTTGTCACCCAGGTCTACGTTCGTATCCGTCCGCATCTGTACGAGTTCCTGTCCCGTGTGTCTGAGACATTCGAAGTTGTTCTTTTCACCGCCAGTACCAAGGTGTATGCGGATCGTTTGGTCAATCTGATCGATCCGAAGAAGAAATGGATCAAGTAAGTCCTGCGGTTTGTTCAATGGCGGGGATCGACATTTTACATAAGTTTGTTTGCGCTTGTTTGATCACGTGTATGTATGTATGTATGTATGTAATGTATGTATGGAATAACAAGCCTGATCCACGCAAAGTGCCGCACAGTCAGAGACTGCACGTGGGCTAAAATACTGTCAGGTTGCCCCGGCCTAGACAGATATGAAGAAAAAACAAACCGGAAAAAGCAGGAAATTCTGGTTTTTTCCTGTTCCAAACGTTGTCATAGCCAGGGGTGGCAGTGTGGATTAGGTTCCATTGTTTATAAAATGCCCTCATGTGGAGCGCGACTCTGCTAACCAAGTCCAGCTTCTGGTCTACACTTGTGGCTCCCCGAGTCCGGTGGAACTGCTTCTACCAACAGGAAAATGGGCTAGTTTGAGTGACTGGCGTCTGAAAACCAGTCTGCTTCGGGTAGATGGAGCTCGTTAGCCTGGGAGGGCATTTCATCTAAGGAAGGGAAACCCTGGTTTTGAACCTCCACTGCCTTGTGGGATACCCAAGCACGGGAATGGCTTCGGGAGAAAACCCTGAGGAAAATCTGGGCCGCTTTCTGACAACTCCCTGCTGCCTTTTATTTCGCACTTGGTTGTGCAAAGGCTAGAGAAGCTGACTCGAACAAACGCCGAGTGATGCTGGTGACGCCGCTGTGTACCCAAATTCCCAAGAATCTTCATTGAAGCCGACTCATCCTCCAGGAGGAAATATTCGCACAAAAGTAAAGTTAATTAATGAAAAGGCCGTGAGACTCCAACCTGTTTCAGCATACAGCTCACTCCCTCTGGCCAATCAAGTTAGCACGGCGTTAGCTGCACAGCACAGAAGTGCTGCACGATTGCACACCCGTGCACTTAGTCTGTCTGACCACATGTTGGCTGAGTTATTGTAATGTCATTATCCCACGTAACTTTTCAGCTATGGCTTATTACTGTATGTAATATTCTGCAATCTTTCGACTAGTGTCTGGAATTTACGGTCAGCACCTGCCTCTTTCATAGATGAAACTCGGTCGCGGTTGTACACTTGAAGGTACTGCTTTATTCTAATTGTAAAAGTGGATGGACAGAGTGACTAACGCTGAAGTGCTTTCAAAAGCTGGTCTACAGAGCATGTTCACCCTATTACGTCAGCGCGCCTGCGGTGGCTTGGTCATGTCTATAGAATGGAAAATGGGCGTATTCCGAAAGATCTACTCTACGGTGAGTTGCAATTAGGATGTCGACCATTGGGCAGACCGCACTTGCGGTACAAAGATGTTTGCAAAAGAGATATGAAAGCTCTTGACATTGACCCCGCGAGCTGGGAAGAACTTGCTCTTGACCGCTCACTTTGGAGGCATTGTGTAAGGTGTCTTCTGCAAGCTGTGGAGCAGCAGATACAGCTCTTGGCTGCTGAACGCAGATCACGCCGCCGGCGTGCAACTGACGCCCAACAACCGAGTTCTGACTATCGTTGCAAGCGCTGCGGGAGAGATTGTTCCTCCCGAATCGGACTGTTTAGTCATTCAAAAAGCTGCAAACATGAAATTCATGCGATTGTGATGTACATCCATGGTCGACATCGACCGTGGAGGCCAACAAAAAGTGGAATACTGAGGTTCAATCGCGGTTTAACTGCGTTCCGCTTCTGTGTTTACGACATATGCTTCCGTGTCATTCGATGGTATGTAACACGGTTCTTTTGCGTGAGCGTCCAAAAACACATCACTGAGGTCAACCTTAATCTCGTTCACCCAAGAATCACACAACACAAGCGAACGCTGATTGGTTAGCGCTTTTATTACGCTCATCTCATGAAGAGGCTAATCAGGTTACCACAACACTGTCCTCAAGACGTCTGTGCCGTTTGTCACTGATGTGATTTGTCAGGGGATTTCATGCCAGCTGGTTCCGCTCGTGTCCTCGCCACGTTGGCCTTAACGACTTCCAGGGCTGGAGCGGCTCTCTTCCAAACCTAATGGTGTGCTATGTCAATCTTTAATTGGTCGACAGCTTTGTTTACCTTGGCAGTTGTATCTCCGCTGGCGGTTGTGTCGAGGACGAGATCTCACATCGTGTTCGCAAAGCGGGTGCAGCGTTTGCTAACCTTCGCCACCTGTGGCGTCGACGCGATGTTTCACTCCATACTAAAGGCCGAGTGTACAACGCAGTGGTGCGTGCTACACCCCTTTATGGCTGCGAAACCTGGTCTATCCGAGCGGAAGATGTCCGTCGGCTTTCTGTTTTTGATACCCGTTGCCTGCGTAGAATTGCTCGCATTCGGTGGCAGCATCGTGTTACAAATATAGATGTCTGCAAGCGGGTGTTAGGACCAGGTGGCCACGGACTGAGAGAAATACTGATGCTTGCGATGGTTGCGGCATGTTTTAAGAATGCCTACTCACCGTTTACCGTACCGCGCCTTATTCGCAGAATCTGGGAGAAACGATCGGGTGCCCAGTCCATGGCATGGCGCGTTCGGATGAAGAAACTTACCGTAGCGCTAGGTTCGCTTTGTTCGTATTCGTTTGCATGGGTGGAGTCCAAAAGCTCCACCTAATAGTTGGCTAGAAACATTAAGAGATATGGCTGCAAACCGAAGTCACTGGCGGTAGTGTGTTTTTATTGTGTGTTATGATTTTTATCCGGTATTATTGATGAAAAAACTTTAAAAAAACAAATCACAAAATCGCATGCAAAACTACAAAACTACAATTTGCTTTTCAATATTCCACTTGCCTGCTTTTCCTGCTTCATATTGCTTGGCACCTTGTCTGGCTCCAGACGTGTGCTTCATGATGATGATGATGATGATGATGGCGTTTGGTGTGTTCCATCTACTACTCTATCCCAAATTCCTTCGGTTTCGCGATATTTGTCGTTTGTCTTCCTCTTCCTTTAAGTTGTGCAGGATGGTGGTGTTCTACATGTCGTCATCATTAGCACTCTTTGATGGTGCGCTTTACGGCTCTACATGGTATGTGTGCGTTGTTAGGGTATGGCTATCGATGATAGTCAAAACAATACCATCAACCGATTAGTAATCGTTTACCAGAGTGAAGTTGTATTCCTTCTGCGGCAGAGATGAGCACAAGCCCTAATGACCCTCTTTCACGGCTCAATAGTTATCATACATTTGCCTACTTATGAGTAGCATGTTTCTTCAGTTTTGTGACGATTTAATTCACCCACATTTGCGTTACACCATTCCTTGGTCACTTTGGCTCATCGTCTATAGTTGTCAAGTAACTTTCTTTTTATGCGAAGAAACATTATGTGTCAGTGTGTGCAAGCCTATCACGTGACGTCACAGTAAAGTCCACACAGCTGTCTGCATTTTTCCTTTATTATATCCTTTTCCCCGCTTTGCTTGTTTTCACATCGTATCTTTCGAGGAACACTGTGCTGTGGAACGGGAACTACGTCAAGGATCTCGCGTGCTCGTCGAGATTTGCGCAAACGGTGATTGTTGAACAATTCGCCGCAAGCGTTCGTATATCATGTAGTGTCATGCATCGAATCGTCTTCATCATGATCTTCGTTGCCCAGCACGTCTGGGCGGTGCTGTTAACAACGTGGTCGAATTGATTGACCAGCCGGTAAGTGAACCGAGCTTAACAACACGTGGAGTCTTATTGGCCATCTCTATTGTTTTCTCATATGCCTAGGCCTTGAACATCCTGACAGTTTTTTTATCCATGGGCAGTCTATGACTTAGTGATTGTGCTTTATTGCCATTCGACCGTGATACACCAAAATCCAAAAAGTTGAAGGATGTGTTGGACATAGAATCTGTAGAAGAATCAACACAATGGGGTTGAATTTTCCTTGCACTTCGATGGGACATGCATTCAATC
>JACCGJ010004651.1:0-11109 GCA_013407085.1 Atriophallophorus winterbourni
TCTCAACAGACAATTGAGCAGAGAGGTTCTGGATGAAAGTTCTATTGATACAAGGTGGGACAAAGAGCACCACAGTCCAATTGAAGGGTAGGCTAAAACAGAGGAGAAGAATTGTTAGTGTAAAGTAAACACAATGATAAGTATAATTCGTTTGGAGGTGACCCTCCTAACACCTCCCTCAGGAAGTCTTCAACGATAGGACTGTTTACGTGGGTTCAGCTGCAAAGGTTTGACTTTCTTTCGAACACGGTCGGTCCATCTTCTTGGTGTACAGTTAGTTTGAACATCTCGCTTTTCTTGCGAGGATATGGTCAACCTCTCAGGTAGTTCAAATGTGTCTAGCAAGATGTCCAGTGGAATACTAAAATCGGGATTATCACATTTTTATGAGGGTACTGCTTGTGACGGACGGCTTTTGGGGTGCTCTTTGATGGATTGTGATTGCCTTTTAACATGGAGTGACAAAACCCTTCCTTGTGTCCGCGTCTGTGGCACTGATGACATTGATGCTTTTTAAATGGACAAAAACGTGCAAAGTGCCAATCTCCGCATGACCAACATGCCGTAGGGGGCTTTTGACAGATGTTACTGTCTCTTTTGCTAAGGCATGTACGGTGACAGATGAAGTCGGCTACGATGTCCGCTGGATGAGAGCTGTGTCGTGTTTGAGGTTAATCAGTCTTTGGCATTCAGTGGTGAGTGAACGCACAGTTACTTCTTTCTCGTGTTCGAGTTTAGAAAGTAATCTAGTACGTATGTCGGCTTCTTGTGGTGACTGGAGACCAGCGATGAAAATAAGACATTTAAATTGATCTTCCGTAAGGGTCTGTAGCTGGAATTTTTCGCACTCACGATTAACGATGCCGTCAAACGTAACGTAATCATCACCATCTCGTTTCGATAGCTTCAAACAATTGTAACGGGTGTTAAATAAGGAGGATTGATCTCCAAAAATTTCCCGTAATTGCTCTACAGTTTCAGAAAAACAAAGATCTTTCGGTTGCTTGGGCAGAATGAAATTTGTGAAACGATCGTGCTCGATAGTTCCAAGTTTGCGAACAAGAAGGCGGGATTTCCACGCATCATCTTGACAGGAAAATTCATTCAGAAAGGTATCTTTCCATCGGTTGTACCATGAATCGAAAGTAAGACCGGATGCAGGATCGTAATTGAATTCTGAAATTATAGAAGCAGTCGATTCCATAAATGCTGGTGAATTGGAACTCTGGGACAGAGTTCAAGACTGAAGGTTGAGACATTGTGTTAGCGATTGAATCAAACGCATTTGTGTTTGTTCGAATTGTTTGTGTTGATGATCAAGAATCGCTTTCAAATCCTCTGATGAAAATGACATGATTGGATTCGTTGTAAATTCCCGTCGCCAATGTTATAATCCCGTCGCCAATGTTATAATCCCGAGTTCTAGGATTAAACTGTATCTCAAACAGACAATTGAGCAGAGAGGTTCTGGATGAAAGTTCTATTGATACAAGGTGGGACAAAGAGCACCACAGTCCAATTGAAGGGTAGGCTAAAATAGGGAGAAGAATTGTTAATGTAAAATAAACACAATGATAAGTATAATTCGTTTGGAGGTGACCCTCCTAACAACCTACAACGAACTCCGCATACAACGAACATTTTACTCTCTCCCCAGCGATTCGTTGTACCCGGGTTCCACTGTACATTGTATGAAGCTAAACAGCTTCTAGTGTTTAATGGCTGACAGGTACTGTTGATTCAAAAGATGAATTTAATTTTATTTAGGGTTTTAAAGGCATTTATGGAGTTTAAAATGCATTATCCTTTGATATTCGTTGCATTTAGCCCGATATTGCATCGAACCTGGTCGTATTATCTACCACATCCTCTGGAGCAGGACGAAGACATAATTGGTGGATTTATCATGAATGATAGTGAACTGAGAATGAATTAGGAAAACAACATTCGAAATATGGATGCCGTTAACATGGATGCACCGATTTTTAGTGACACATTCCTGACTCCATTTAGCAAGTATTAAATTGTTTACTAAATTCTTCGAAGTATTCTTAGCTTTATTTAAAATACAAACGCACCTGAAAATGGTGTTTTTTTTAATCATTTGGACTTTTCTTCTTCCTACGTTTGACTTCCAAAATGCTTGTTGTATCACATCGTGAACACATGCTCGATTTTAGAATCATACGATTAAACCAGACTTGAGGCAAGCGCATCTACTTGGTCAAAGAAAATTAGTATAAAGCGTCGCTGCGATGTTAGAATTGACACGTCCATAACAAAGTAAGAATTCCGATCGCTACTTTCAGACACATGCATTATTCTGCTTCGAAGTGATAAAAATGCTGTCATTTCTAAAGCAATATGTTTCTCACATGATCCGCACTTACACACCACTACTGATTTCTGGCTGTTTGCCGTCACCAGCTGGAGATAGTAAGATAAGTTTTAGTAAGCCTTGAAACAGTTGATAAGTGGTCTACAAAGTTATACTTGAATGCTATTGTCACATAAAGTTCGTACAACGAACTTAGTGTTCAAACACAGAATCACATAGCGATTTCTGCTCGAGTATTCAAGGCGCCTATGAATGACCAATGTAATGTTCTGCAAAGATCTTTAGCATTTACACACAACTACCTGTTTGTAGCTATTTGCTGTCATCAGTTGAAGACAGTATGCTTAGTTTCATTGAGCCTTTAAACAGTGGAGAAGTCCTTTGCCTCATTTTTCGATCATTGCAACTCATGTCTCAACATACTCAAATTCCGTTGTCGATTTATATCTTATGGTCATTGGTCAACTAAGGGCGGCAATGACCTATGCTACGTTCGCTGTTCCTAAAAGCCGTATGTACGGGTGTGCAATGGCGCATCTAATACTAGTTAATTGATTCGCCGCCTGTAGTGAGCTGCTGGTGGAGCCACACTGCTATTTCTTTTTTCGTTCTTAAATCTTCTCGGGTCGGAGCAAAATGACAGTATATGATCTCATGTGAAGTTCATGATTCTGCTGCATTCGGCCTGGATCACGCTCGCGTTTTCAAACATTTTCTACATTCTGCGGCACTTTGTCTGGATCAGGCTCGCGCTTTCATAACTAAGCTCCGTCATCTCTTTTTCTTGCTATAAATCAGCCTACTCGATCATATTTTCATCTTTCTTTTAGGGCTCTTCGTACTCAACTGGTTGGTTGTCAGAGTGACGCCGAATATTTGGCCAAATTGCACTGTCTTAGCAACGCGTTCGATTTCATTTTTTGGCAAATGAGTCCTGCGGATTGGCTGTGCTATGTTGGCAAAGTGGTCGGAATGCGCCTACTACATTGCTTACATTATCCAACTTCTGATTTTGAAGAAGCATACGAGTGAGTTTTGGCTCATTCAACGCACCCGAGTCCGTCATTTCTCATTGTTGACTTCTAACTGAGCTTTGGCCGGGCGAATAGCTAAGCTGCTGATATTGTTTTTTTATCACGATTGACCACAATGCCATAGTGTGATAAACTTTGGAATACTGGACGAAATTGTTCAAGATGTGGGATTAGCACTAGCGATCAAAACTTCATCAATGTACGTGTTGACTTGGTCATGGAGACTCTGGAAAGTCTTTTCAGAGTTGCATAGACCGTATAGCAAACTGAAAAATTCGAACAGGCAAAATGAAGTGGTGATGGTAGTATTAGGAATATCTTTGTCGGTTACGGAATTACTAAGGGCAGGAAAGGGTTCGCTTACTTTGCAGATTGATGTGTTACGAGAGATATCATAGACTTCATCTGCAACTTGGGTAAGCTTGTCTGGGTTACTGCCGGCTTCCATGATTACTAAACTTTTGCGTAAATCATTATGGAAACTCTGCAACCATATCTGTCGTAACAATCGTCTACCGACTTTCTGTTTAGCTGTAACTGTATTGGATCGCGGGAGTGTTGTGCGAGTGTACGGTCACGCCAAATGCGAGTTTTCACAAGTTTCAATACTTAATTGCAGCTTTGAGCTTATCTTTAAAATCATTGGCTTGGTGATAGTAAATCAAATCAACAACGTCTCTCTTTTGATCATGGTGAACATGCCTTTGATTTCCAAGAATAAAACCTATTTATTTATTTATTTAAAACGGAGGTTGGACGCATTGCGACAAAGTGATTGTAGTGTTGCTGTTGATCTAGCACAGATATCACCACTAACTGCGTACACCTTCTGTTTATTGTACCCAACAAACCGGAATAATCTTCTTAGCATAACACGGCATACAGATCCAAAACAATCTTACGATAGACTTGTCCCAGAACAGAACACCTGATAGGCGTAAATCATGTATTCAAATAATTTACATATTTACATGTATTATTATAACAAAACAAAGACGAAATATGTCGGATTATTATAATAAAATATACAATGAGGAAAAGACCATAATACGCCCGCCCAAGAGCGTAAGAAGAGAGTTGAACACTCGAAACAAAAAGTTCATCCGCGTAGTCTGCAAGATTTGCAGGCCACCTGCCTCTCTGACTTGATCAATTTTTTGAAATGGGGAGGTAGTGTAATGGTTGATTGGGTTGACTAAGGCACACTGGAAATAATAGGAGTTGGTGGGGTTAAAGTAAAACATCGAGGGTAACACTTCTGGTGTGAAAATTAATGGCGGTGTTTCGTCGCACACTGGTTCGATAAAAGCTCCTTTCACGCGGACAATATTAACCGTATCTTAAGCACCATTTCTCTCGATGACGAAGTATTTGGCACAGCGGCTAATGACTTTGAAGGGTCCAGTATACGGAGCTTGCAGGGGTTTGCGCGTGTGATCAGTTCGAATAAAAACGAAAGCACATGAATTTAAATCACTCAGCAATTGAAAGTTACGATTATATGGGCAAGTGGGGATGGCACGCCATTGACGCATGAAGGATCGTAAGCGATTGACATAATTGGGGACAGTAATGTTAGTTGCCACATCATGAGATGTGATAAATTCACCAGGGAGGCGGAGTAGAGTGCCGTAAACAAATTACGCCGCGGAACAACCGATATCATCTTTGACAGTAGCATAAACACCAAGAAAAAGCTTACTTGAATTTGTTCTCCAAGCTTGTTGATATTGCATCGGACGTTTCGTTGCCAGACTAGGCAACATCTTCAGCGATTGTTGGCAAATTAAATGCTTTATGTGGCACTGACGATGGTATTTGGTCAGCCGACCACTGCTGTCTGCTGTAATATCGGTAAAAGGAATGGCATTAGGCCATTGGCTTAAACAGTCGACACAAGTCAATATTTATGCGAAACCATTAGAGAGGACAGACAGAGGACCGACAATGTCGAGCTGAACATGCTTGGAACGCTGCTTCGGTGGAGTGAAAGATCCTGTGACACTGAGAGTAAGACGTTGCACTTTGCTGCGTTGACACTAGACAATGCACACAGGCTTTGGTTCAATTTTGAATATCCGCGTGCATATATGGCCAAACTAAGCTATCAGTGATCAACTTACGAATAGCAAGTATACCGGGGTGGGAAAGGGAATGAAAGTTTTAAAAAATGGAGTTCCCAAGTGACTTTGGTACTAAAGAACGGGGATGATCGGTGGAAAAATTACATAATAAAGTCAAACTCGAATTAGGGATAGGGACAGATTGAAGCGATGAGGTAGATTAATATTGCTGTAAGGCACTATCATGTTGCTGAGCCTCTGCTAAATGCTTGAGGTCGAAATTAGAATGACTGATTGATGTGAGTTCCATGCGAATAAAAGCATCTGCAATTGTGTTCGATAAAGCAGACAGATAACACATATCACTCGTAATTTGCAAAATATATTTTCAAGTTGACGTATGGTACCGGGTGAATATCTATCAGGTGTTGCAGACAGTGCAAATGTTTGAGGCTTGTGATCGGTCCAAACAGTGAAATTGGGGCCTTCGAGCAAATGGCGAAAATGGCGAACTGCAAAGTATATAGCTACAACTCAAGATTCAAGATTCATGATTCATGAATTTATGGTCACAAAAAAGCACATAGCTTCACAATTACCATATTATAATAAATATTCGTTCAATAAGAGGTATAAAAAACAATTATACGATGTCACTGGAGTCAAGTAATATGCATACCCTGAGTCAATACACAGGCATCGTCAAATCGTCATGTAATAAATAGGTGTCCAAGTTTCGAGTGAATGTTTCGATACAGGGACAGGAGATAATTGCTTCGGGAAGGGCATTCCACAGGAAACAGACACGTACCGAATAGAAATAGACAGTTAGTACGGTAATGAGGAATGTGTAGTTTCACTGAGTGGCTACGTGTAATTTCTGACTCACGGTATTTGAACAAATGTTTGAGTGGATGATCTAGAGTATTCAATATTTTGTATGTAATGATAACGACACTTCGAAGTCTACGTTGAAGGGAAGGGGGAGTTTAGCTTTTTTAACCTTTTCTTGTATGTAAGGTCTCGAAAACCACGTACGAGTTTGGTTGCACGATGATATATCCTGTCAAGCAAGAATATATCTTTTTTTCATCCACGGAGTCCATGATTGCGATGCATGTTCCATTGTGGGAATTAAGTAGGTCTTCATGGTTCTTGGCAACGTTCCAGGCGTAAAAGTTCTAAAGATCCGTCGCAGCATACCTAGGAGCTTTGAAGCACGTTAGTGGATGACCTCACAATGTACGCTGTTCTTTAGGCTGCCACATATGCAGCCTCCAAGATCCTACTCCGATTCGGTCCAGCTCAAAATCGTCTGCCCAAAGTGATTTTCCTACTGAAATGGCTCACCGATTTGCAGTAACTTGCATTTTCGAAAATTGAACGGCAGTTTATTTCTAACTGACCATTTGTGTAGTGCATCTAAATCACTTTGCAGTTTCACGCAGTCTGCAGTTGATTTTAGTCGCATCCAAAGTTTAACAACATCCGCAAAAAGAACTACCGTGCACGAGAGCGTCTCAGTTAAATCAGTGATGTAAACTAAAAAAAGCACTGGTCCGAGGACTGAACCTCGCGGTACACCACTGGTGGTATCAATGGCTCGTGATTGTACTTCGTTAACTCGAACGGTTGCCTTGCGCCCATTAAGGTAGCTTTCGAACCATAAGAGTAGCTGCCCGTCAATACCAATCTGTTTCAGCTTTTGTAGCAACACGAAGTGATCAGTTCTGTCGAAAGCTTACGACATATCCAGATAGAACGCGTGGGTACTTTTCCTGCGTCAACCGTTTGGGTCCAATCGATTATTACCGTCAGCAAGTTTGTTAAGCATGAGCGAGCTTTACGAAACCCATGCTGGGCGACAGATGGTATATTTTGTGATTCCAAGTGATGAACTATATTTTCCGTCACTATGCGCTCCATAAGTTTGGATATCACGGGGAGTAAGGTGTCAGGACGGTAGTTTGCGGGATCTGAACGGCTACCACCCTTATAAATTGGTAGAATTAACCGTCTTCCACTCTGTTGGTACCACTCCTTCGGTTAGGGAAAGTTGAAGCAATTGGCATAGTGGTTCACACAGCTGCTGGTCACAGGATTTTAATAGTGCTAGTGTTCTTCCATCGGCTCCAGGAGATTTCCTAGGGTTCAGTCGACACAAGTGTCTTCGTATAATCGCTGAATTAATCTCAATATCATTCAGTTGTTGAGATGTCAGTAAATTCTCATTCGCCCTAACCGTTATCGGGCTAAACACATTTGCATAAAATTGAGCGAGAGTATCAGTCGTTTCCTTTGCTGTGATTGTTAATCCATTCTCAGAAACAACAGGAACCACCCCTGGTTTCACACTGGACCGAGCATTGACAATCCGATAGAGAAGTTTATGGTTATCTTCCATTTTTAAAGACAGAGAGCGATTGTAATATTGCTTGTCTTCTTTGACGGGAGCATTCACTTTGTAACGAATTTTACAAAATTGCTGCCAAAAGGCATCAGTTCTGGTTTTTCGGTGTTCTGTCCAAGGAACGTTTCGTTTCCCGAGCCATTTTTGTGCGACTGCGAAGCTTGAATTGGAAGTCACTTGCCCGTCGTTCATCAACAAATCGCGAATTATGAACTATATTTGACGTATTTGAAGTATTTTCGTGAGCGCACTGCAATGTGTTTCGGTGTTGTGCTGATCGAGTTCTCGCTAATTTACTAGCTTAAGCGATCCACGTAGACCCGCGTAGCCGATCTTTTTGAATTGTTTGGCGGACGCACAAACTCTTCTAGCACTGCAAACAAACTCAAAGGCTAGCTCCAGATGATCACTCCGACCGACAGGCGAAATGTAGACAACACCCAAAACTGCTGTTTTCTCGGAAGTAAAGATTAAATCCAAAATGGATGGCAACTCTGATCCTCTTCTATCAGTAAAGTCAAACAAATGATTATGCAGTGGAATCATGTCGATCACCTCACGAAATTTGTGATCAAATGTATGTAGAGGGTGATCGGATGTGGCAAAGAAATGATGAAGATTGAAGTCCCCCATGAGTAGTAATTGCGAGCTTCGCTTCTCTCCGGCGTAATTTAGCGCTTGTAATAACCTGTCATTTTGAGCATCATACGAGGCTGAGGCGCGATATATGATTCCAAGAATTCAATCGTCCTATGACACATTCGTGAGACTGCACCAGAAGGTGTCTTCGAAATAAAGGTTTGGATAGTGAATTTTCATGCACTGAAGCCGTTCATGACAGTATAAAGCCATACCACCTTTTCTTGAGCGATCGTTCCGTATTAGCATCCTGTTGGGGATTGAGAGTTCGCTTTCAGTCATGCAGGATTGAAACCAGGTTTCAGTAACAGCAACGAGGTCTGGCGTGTATAGTTTGAACAGCTCGGTCAGTTCAGTCAATTTGTTGAACAAACTTTGAGCTTTGAAATAGATGCATTTAAGTGAGTTCTTAGAATGTAACATCGAGTCAGTATTAAGACTGTGACGTGTCTGTGCGTGTTGGTAACGACGAGAAAGGAATGCAAGCGGTTCAACAACACCGTCAATACTTTGCTGTAGGACAGCACCGACTGCTGCTTGGGATGCATTAGTTGCAAACGAAAGTGTAACATGAGGATTATTGGACATGTAGTATAATGAAGATGCTTCATTAAAATGCGGTCTTCAATCTTTGATATGATACAACAGCATCAGCATTCATTTTAAATAAACGCTTATTTCCGCATAACAAATCAGTTATTGGTAGAGATATGTTAGCACAATTCGGCACAAATATTCTGTATTGATTGACTAAGCCAAGAAATCAACGTAACAGTGGAAGAAACGTGGGACATAGATCGTCGTTAATTAATAAGAGCTTATTGGGCATGCGGCGAATTCCATTTCGATCAATATGATATCCTAAAATTTCAAAGAAACCGACACAAAAATCATTTATACGGGTAAACTACCACACCAAACTGTGAATGTCGATGAAACACCGCACATAGATGTGCTGCATGTTCCACTTGAGACGAACTAGCAACGAGGACGTCATCAATATATACATGAACAAAAGATAATTCTTTTAAAACTTGGTTCGTGAATCTTTTGAAAATAAAAGAGCAGCGTTGCGTAAACCAAGGTGCATTTTTAGAAATTTCAAAAGACTAAAAGTCGTGGTGATATCAGTTTTCGGGATATGCTCCTCGGCAACAGGTATCCGGTGGTAAGCACGCACAAGGTCCAGTTTCGAAAACACAATTTTTCCATGCAAGGAAATTGCGAACTCATGTGTTCTTGATCGGGATAGTAGCTCCATTAAGAGCACGGTTACCTCTACATAGACGCCAGTGTCAGCTTTATTCTTCTCAACCATGTGAAGGGGGCTTTCCCAGGGCGATTTCGATGGTCCTATGATTCCAAGTTTAAGCATATTTCCAAACTTACGCTTGCTACCTCGAACTTGTTCAGAGGCAAACTACGTTGTCTGTTAAAACAGGAGGCTCACGGGTCAGAATGTGGTGTTTGGCGTCATGTTCAACAGTAGTAGATTGCGAACACGGTTTAGATATTTCGGAAAATTCTGTCAGTAAGTTACTGAATGCTGATGGGATTTCAGGGGTATATAATCGAATGGTTCAGGTGGGGGAGCACGGAAGTTACCAAACGAATAATTCTTTTTTAATTTGTCAGTAAGCTTACGTGACGCTATATTGATCGTACGAAGGAAAGGAGAAAGGAAATCTGCACCCAGAATTGGTAATTTGACATTATCGAGCGTGAAAATCCATCGAAAGTTATGTCTGAAACCTAATTCGACAGAAAGTGATCTCTGACAGAATGTAGAAATTAACATGCACAATTTCGTGTCAACAAATAGGGGTTCATGCGTTCCATATTGGATGGTGGGTTTACGCTATTTTCGGCACCAGAGTCTATGTGGAATCGCATTTTAGTGGCCCTGTCGGTAGCGTAGAAGAGACTGCTTTGAAGGGTGCCAGACACAGCTTCCGTGTCATAAGTGAAATGCAGTGCATTTGCACCGAAACTACGATGATAAAAGCAAAAACGCGATCCGATAGAACGACTGGTGGATCGTTTCTTGGGCTGACGGGGATGACGATTTGGAGAGTTACTACTGGATCGTGCGATGTTTTATACTTGCACTGACAAGTTATGGAACATCGATTTCAACTCTTCAAAATCGCATGGGATATGTTTTCTACAATTTGCGTCACTTGTGTGTTTTATCTGAGATAATGTAACGCTGCGAGATATAACTGGAACTTCGTCTGTAATGCGTGACAAGTGTTGGAGACTTGTGTGCTTGTCCTTAATGGCTAAGACTTTGCGGACGTCGCTGTTAGACTCTGTTGCCATATTTCCCAAATGATTTTGTCGTCCACAGTTTTGTCACCTTGTAACTGGAGCATCTGTCGCAGGTGTTGTGACGGAGTGTGATCACCCATTTCTACGCCTGACAAAGCTTCCGAAATTTTTGATCGTCAGTTGACGAAGTCCGTAAAATGATGACATATTTAGGTGCATCCTACGGATTATCAACAGGGCAGTTGTATATTAAATCGGCAACCTATTTTACGACTACACGGTTATACTGGGCTCCTTGAGTGTTCACGCGGTAAGACTCGATTTGTGCGAATCAGATGCGAGGGTCGTTCATAC
>JACCGJ010004653.1:0-14832 GCA_013407085.1 Atriophallophorus winterbourni
GACCATGAACAAAAAAGCTCATTTGCATGAATCTCCATCACACCCACCCCACGACCGGTTTCGTGGTGTTTGCACTCATCACGTAGAGACAGTAAAATCCGGATCCGCATGCGCTTGAAACAGTGGAGGAATGGTAAACAAGTTGCGCTTGTATGCCACTGTTGGATAAGGATGGTATGACCAACGTGTTCAATCACATGCGATCGCGCGTATGCACGCGGGTTTAAACTCATCGATGTGTGTGTGATGAAATTTATGCAAATGAGGAATTTTGTTCAAGGTCATTGTCTTAACCCCATCTCGCGACGTCTTTCTTCTGGTAATTCTCTTTGAAATAATAAACAAAACGTTTAATCGTGTAATCACCTTGTTAATAACCGTCTGAAGGTCATTCATGGTAATTCAAGGTTTTTAGTGGTCTAAAAAGCAACAAGCTTAACAAAAACCATAGAATGGTAAAAATTGAAATTTAAGTGTATAAACAATATAATAACATAGATTAAACAGTATATAAGTGTTCTGGAAACGAATAATGCAATAAAAATTCGTCTAATTTCGTTTTAAAGTCATACAAGCTAGTGGAGTGAGCAACGGTTGAAGGTAAACTTATCGAGGGACAAAAGACGAATTTACAAATGTCCTCTGTATTTGATAATACACCACATCATTATTCTTGAAGCTAGCATAACGGGACCCAAAAGAAGGAAAAATATTACAAATTGAACCAAAATAAATCTCACTGTTGGGTTAAGTTTGTTCAAGATTGTATCTCCGACTTGCTGGGCTTGCAACTTCAAGTAGGTGCAGCACTGAAAACCAAAAGAGAAGGGTAACAGTTTGGCATATTGCAAATCCATGGTAATGAGCAAGTGATCAAGACCTACATCTTCCCAAGTTAGGGTGTATTGTCTTTCCCTGGACGGACGCAGCTTGCGGATGGTTCTCCGGGAACGTCTGTGGCAAGTACAGCAACAAAATCGTCGACGACTCAGCTGTGAAATGGTACGGTTCATGAGTTTCAACAGTTCACATAAGGACTCAAGAAATATGTGTTCGCATGTAATGAGACTCACCATTGCAATCGGAATGAAAGGTTTGCTCTGATGTGATGTGAACTGCGCTATTCGCCGATCCTGATGTGCTCTCATAGGCATTGTTTCAGGTTATATAGTCTCCGGTCAATTGGAACCAGCCTCTCGCCAATTGGTAATTTGTCGGTCGGTTGCTCGCACGGATCTGTGTGCTACTGATTGCAAATTATCATCGTGCGTGCTTGGTCAATTCCGTGTTGCTGCAATTAACAGACTTGATCTTTTAATGCCAGGTATTTCATGGTGTTTAATGGCCTAAATAGCATCAAGTTTAACAATAACCTTCCGATGGTGAAAAGCAAAAACGTTGGGTGTATAGAAACAAGACATACGGGGGGATGAGCCCGTGAAGAGTCCTTCAAAGCGATGGTTTGGGGCATGGAATATTTTGTGAAGTAGGAAAAGCTCTTCTCTGATTTCTCGAACAAATTCAGCTAAGCTATCCTTTATACGCACGGCTTATTTTGAATGCCGAGAACTAGATTTATCGAGCGGTGATAGATTCGCTGCATACCTTACATTTTTCTTGACCCACGGCGATCATGACAGCTAAACGTATTCCATGACTGGGAATATTTGGCGAAAATTCCCAAATATCCGTTAGAGTAGATTGTTTTACACTAAAATCAAGCTTAGGGTTTTCGTTGTATTATTGTCACCACAAAAAACTCATCCACTTGGTGGACCCATAAAATTCAATCACAACTCCAACAATGGAGAACTGTGCCCATTATCGTTTTTCTCAAAGAGACTGCAACCAGCTCAGGTTTGCTACAGTACGTTTGGCAGATAATTGCTTGCAATCTATTATGCCATCCGTCATTTTCGCCATTTACTTGAAGGGCGATTTTTCACGATTTTAACTGATCATAAACCGCTCTGTTACGCCCTGCCTTCAAACACTGACCGATATTCGGCTTCAGAAATTCGACAACTGGACTTCATTGCACAGCTTACCACCAGCATCCGACACGTCTCAGGCCAATATAACGTTGTTGCCGACGCCCTATCCCGTGGTCACCTCAATGCTATTACCAGCGACGTTCAATCATTAAAAATCGAAGAAGCTCAGCTAACCGACCAGGAGTTACCACAAATTTGGAAATCATCATCGTTGACGCTAACCGAGATCCCAATTCCTGACTCCTCTATGTCTATTACATGCGATCTTTCCACAGGCACCCCTAGACCTTTTGTACCAGCAACTTTACGTCGTGAAATATTCCACCAAATCCACGATCTTTCACATCCGAGTATTCGCGCTACTAGAAAGTTAATCTCTGACCGTTTCGTGTGGCCAAAAATGAATCACGACATTTCAATTTGGTCGCGTTCATGCATTCATTGTCAACGTGCAAAAGTTCACCGCCACACTATCTCACCTTATGGTACTTTTACAGCACCAGAAGAAAGATTCAGACATATTCATCTCGATTTAGTTGGACCACTGCCACCCTCACGCAATCATTCTTACATCCTAACATGTGTTGAAAGATTTACGCGATGGCCTGTCGCAAGGGCCTTGAAAGACATTGAAGCAAAGACGGTTGCCGAAGCATTAATCGAATCTTGGATATCACAATTCGGCGTTCCTTCAGTCATTACAACTGACCGTGGTTCTCAATTCCAATCAGCACTCTTTCGAGAGTTAAACCAACTGCTGGGCACCGACCACATTCGCACCACAGCCTATCACCCTTGCGCGAATGGTCTAGTCGAGCGCTTTCACCGACAACTGAAAGCTGCCCTCATTGCTCACGGGAATACAGATTTGGTCAGTCACATTACCACTTGTCATGTTAGGATTACGAACGGCAGTGAAAGAAGATCTCGGGTGTTCATTAGTGGAACTAGTTTATGGCACAACACTGCGGTTACCGGGTGAAATTGTCAGTGACTCTCGTGAACACGACTTCAGACCAACTAGTCAATACATCGAAGAACTTAAGCGCCATATGCGGACATTGCGTTATCAACAGCCAAGAATATCGCATCGCGATAAGCAAGTGCATGAAGACCTCCAATCATGCGAGTTTGTCTTCGTGAGGGTCGACAGTGTAAAGAAGCCCTTGATCCCACCTCACAGCGGTCCGTAATGAGTACTTGAACGTCATCCCAAATACTTCGAGATAGATAAAAACGGAACTCCTGACAACATTAGCATTGATCGCCTAAAGGTCGCCTATGTGCAACCCTCGCCGTCGAGCTCAAACCGAAGCTTACGAAACACTGAAAGCCCAAAACGCGATGTTGTCAATGTAACAAATTGTATCCCACAAAATGCTTCCGACATTCAATCCACCCCTCCCACCCAACCAATGGGTATACCCAGTCCTTCCCCACAGACTCTACGTTCTTGCTTGAAAAGAACCCAACACACACGATCTGGCCGTATTGTTACTTGGCCAAAGAAACTTGAGACTTACTTCACTTAAAATGTTTCGAGCGTTTCCATTTTTTTTCCAACGCTCTAGGGGGGAGATGTGTCGAGCTTGTACAAACCTATTTTTACTTAACAATTTTTCTGGTAAAAATCTATTGTACAGTTTTTGATATCTTCAGTTCAATTTGTTCTGACAATATCGGTTCGCTCAGACGATCGATAGTACTATTGATTTATCAATTTCCTGTTGACTTTATCACTCACATTTCATCGATTTTTTGTTCGATAGCTCAGTGAACCCAATTCTTCTGTTGAATACGATTTTGTACATAATCAACTCATCACTTAACACAATATACTTCTGTTGTGTGCGTTACCCGCGTTCTTGGTCGATCTGGGCTTTGGGTATTCCGTCTCGGGAACGTACGATTTCGAGTAGAAATAGTGAAGTCATTACAAGAACAACAAGCAATTACCAAAGGAGGATTGCGGATTATATGTACGTGGATCGAAATAACTTTTCGTGAGTCAGATTACTTATTTTTGAACTGCGTGTTTTTGTACTAGCTTGACTGGTCCACTACAATGCATTCATGTAAACGACAATGCCATTAGCATTTTTCGTTTTTTTAGTTTTGTCATCTGTCTTCTGCATGCATTTTCTGTGGGGGTAGAACTTTTATCGCCGAATTGTAGATGTCATCCGCATACTCTAGATCGGTAGCTCTCTCACCCGGCAGATGTTCAACACCTGATGGCGTGGAATTGAATTATTTAGTCTTTTGAAACGCTCTGGTGCCTAAAATCGTCATACGTTTGTGATGTACCTCCGTGGTCAAGATTGACCTAAGCAGGCTAACCATCCATTGTTCTTCATAAATTTCAGCTATCTGTGGTGACTGTTCGATTAACGATCAATAATACTCAATCATTCATCATCATTCATTCAACAATAATCAATAATACTGTTATTCGATTTCTCGTTGTAAAACTTACATTAATTAATACATACAGTGTAATTCGAGTGAGCGTGGTTTGTTCTCAGTTCCATTCTTGGGTTCGCTGGTTATTTCATTCAATTCAATACAATTCAATTCATCACATTTGGCGTCGCGAACAGCAATTCTTCATGGCGAATGCAATTCTGGAACCACTTGACATTAATGCAAATGCGCGAGAAATTAAAGATTATTCTTGAAGATTTGAAATTTGGTGTATGACACTACCGAAAGCTCAAAATAATAAAATGTCTGTTGATTTTCTAAATGCAGTCAGAAAATCTGCATATACGTTAACCAAAAATTTGGCATATCCGGATTTGCCCATTTTCCTTTCATACGAAACGCTGAAAACGCTTTTATTGCAAAATGTGAAGCCTGTGTACATTTCGAAGCAACTGAACGTGAAAGATTTCATTCAATGGTGCGTCAGCCCAATCAAGGAATTCGCGATTTTATTCTACAATTGTTAATTCAGGCAACGAAATGCGACTTTGGTGACTTGTTAGAAATGCAATTGAAAGATCGCCTAATCGCTGGAATAAATGACTGTGTTTTGCAAAATTAGCTCTTAAACCTGCCAAAACCTTCATTCAAAGATGTTAGAGCTCATTGTGAACAGTATCAAGATGCGCGCGTGGCAATGACAGATTTGTCGCCAGCAGAAAGTTTTGTTATGTTCAATACACATAAACGTGGAAGAGCGTAGAATGCTATAGCAGGTCTACAGCTAAAGTATCAACCGAATTATCGTCGCGTTACTGATAATCATTCGAATTCAATCAAAATTGGGAAACTTGCGTCATGCGGCAGACTGCACTTACGCCACACTTGCCGATTCCGTCAAGCCAGATGTCACAAGTGTGGAAAAACTGGTCATATCCAGTCCGTTTGTCGAGTTCCTAAAACGTATTGGACTGATTCGAAAAACGCTCAGGTTAGCGATGTTGATGATGAATTTAAATCATTATCTTTGACCATGACATCTTGCAATTCTAGCCATATTTGTAAAACCATTTCATGTGTTTCTAGTAGCACATTATTAGATTTTATTCTAGATACCGGTAGCGTTGAACCGCTTATTAACCAGAGAGATCAGTCTATGTTTCTTGACATCGTCTGAAGACACTCCAGAATTGAAGAATCTCATAATTAAATGTTCGCAAGCAATTGGTGGAATGCGAATTCCTCCAATTTCTCATGACGTAGGAAACCCTGTGTTTCTCAAACGCCGCCTTATTCCATAGGGACTCCGAGAACCTGTCGGAAAAGCCAAAGCTTTAATGCAGACAAACGATGATGATACCTTAACTATGCCGCTTGGTGAAAAACGAAACGTTGACTTTCATACATCCTATCATAGTATGGAGAACGCTCCCGTTACTCTGGATATTCAAACTGCATCTGGAAAGACAGTTGTGACATTTGCTTCTGGTTGATATTTGCTGGTGGATGTTCACCTTAATGATATTATTGAGTCCTGTTTTTATTATTGGTATGGCACTGCTATTTGAAGTCATACTTTTTGTTCATGTAAATGGGATCTTTCATTCTCTGCTCTGTGTGAACCCAACTGAAAGGTGTAGCCCTTCCTAAAATACTTTCAACGATCTAATTTCGACAAAATTCATTGTGACGGACATCACGTATATACTGATCTGCGCAAAGAAAGAAACCGTCGCGTTACAAAGTCTAAATATCTAAAATACATTCATAGAATCCTATATACTATTAATTCGTTTTGCTTATGAACCCACAGTCGCTCATTGAATGATATCTTGAACTCAAAGTATAGTATATCATTTTCGCTGAATGGTTGAGTGATACCTCTGGCAATACGTCCACCTTGTAGCATTGGTACCAAATATTGATGTTTATACTTTACCAGCCTAACATTTTGACTAACCGTGTAGAAATCAATAAATATATTTGAATTTTCAAGTTGGGGTTGCAAACCTCCCATTGTGTGTAATCACTTATTTAGTAGCCCTCTTCAAAGTGTTTAATCCATTATTTCTCTTCACAACTTCATCCGGAATAGACCGTTTGATACACGCGCTCCATGACATTGCACAGAACTCACATCACGACGAGTTTACAAGGGGTTTAAGGAGATAAATTTTATTTTGATTTCAGCAACAAGGACATTGAATCAAGAATGACAATAGTGGCGAGCACAGTCAGGATGCATACACATGCGCAGATGAGAAGATATTCCGAGCACGGGCGTTTTAATCTGCTCCGACGACTAACCATCATCAACCCCCGAAAATTGGACGCCTCAGCATCAGGAAGTTGCAGCGGGTTGATGTATACCTGAAGTAAGACAACGGTAAATTCATACATAAACACGCATATAAGTTGATAGTACAATATGTTTTCCTCAAGACTGAGGGTAAGGAATTCAATGAGTTTTGCACGAAATTGGTAATCCAAGTGTAAGCAATCGCAAAGTTTCCACAACCTATTTATGGAGATCGCTCAGTCGGTGGCGACGCTAAGATTCAAATCTTGATAAATCGCGGTTGTGAAACATTCAACCTTTTTTCGGATGTAAAGAAGTCCCTAATATACTCTACGTTGTACGTTATGAAACGAACAAACTTCCCGAATACTTGGCCAGTTCCCTTTCACAAACATGCTGTTTTCTATCGACTGCTCCAATCAACCCTGAGGATACTCATTTGGATGGTGCAAAATTCACTGAACGATCATTATAATCAATACTATTTCAACTGTACATTATTAATGTACATTAACGAATAATATGTGGACGATGATATATAAAATGGCATCTAGCACAAAACTCACCAAGCCAGCTTCAGCCTGGTACGCGTCTGGGTTCGGGTATTGTTGAGATCTTGGTGCGAACGTAGGCATGTTTAGTTGAAACGTTGAGATTTCATCGTTCCCAGTGTGAATTCAACGACTTTTATACTCGTGGGATCCATTCTTGACCTCGGTCATTCGCTCCATGTTGCACCGGTCACAAGTTCAGTTTGCCCTGAAATCGACCGAGTTTAGATGGCGAGCACTTATTCGGCTCGTCAACTTTCGGTCAACCTTCGGGCAATCGTTGAGGTTTTCAACATTTGACCGGTAGGTCAAAATTCTTCACTTAATTGACCTTGGTCAGAATTTCTTAGAGCAAACGTGCGATTTATTCTTGATTAATGCTTAAGGACTATTCCGGAACACGAAATCACCTAAACGATTTGCCCATCTCACTTACTTTTCTTTAATGGCGTCGTAATGTTGAGTAACTGGTGGCGTTTTCACTTCGAATCCCGATGTGGAACTTCTTGAGGCGCTAGATAGATAATGTTTATAATTGGTGAACTAATGGCTCATTTTATCAAACGGTGGCATACATGTGCAACTTCTTCACCATTCTTCCACTGTTTCAAGCGCATGCGGATTCTGATCCTGATGTCCCTACCTGATGAGTGTAAACAGCACGAAACCGGTCGTGGTTTGTGTGTGTGTGATGGAAATGCATTCAACTGAGCTTTTTTGTTAATGGCACATTTTGTTTTAAAATTTCTGCATACTTAATTCTTGGTGATTACGTGACGCTTACTGATCAACTGCAAAGAGTCCGGGCAAATATTCATCATGACCAAGGTTAGATTTTGATCAGCGAACTTAATCGCCATCGTTCATAAATGCTGTAAAGTGTAAGCTTGGACTCGTACAACACTTTAATTGTAGATTTTAACTCGCTAACCACAGTTCTACGAAACACTGTGTTCAAACACAGAATCACAAAGCGATTATTCATCAAACGCTCGAGGCGATCATGTATGACCAATGTATTGTGTTGCTCACATCCCCCGCTCTTACCCAACACAACCTATCTCACTGTCTCTAAATGATGACGGCAAACAGCCAGAAACCGGTTGTGGCGTGTAAGTGCGGGGTATGTGAGCAACACCAATGTTGTGCTTGTTCGATTTAGAACGTGGAACGTGTAGACATGAGATCTGCTACCAGGTGCTTCTTTCCAATGAAACAGGTGTTGAAGTGGGTGCTTCACAATATTTAGAATGTTAAATAGCAGGATAAAAACACCCCCTACACGGCGCTAAGAAAAGCCAAATAGGATCAGAGAGACAATCCTCTTCTCGTGTGGCCTGTTGTGTAGTCCAGTCACTAGTTTTGTAGCGCGGCGGTATACACTTCGCAGTATAACCATGTCTATGTGCAATCATGGGGACATGCTTGAATAGCGTACTCCGTTGTTGGCTGGAAATAGCTGTTCATTATCCGTGAGAGTACCTGCCTCGTGAAACTACCGAAGATCCTTCTGAGCAGCGCTAAGGTTTAGCAGGACTTTCTGTAAACCATCGAACACTGCCGTAAAAACTTCAAGTTATTGCTAATCCACACATCCAGTTTATTCTCTTCCGTAACCCCTGAAAAGTTTTGAGAGCCCATAGACTATGTGAATATGTATGTAATGTATGTAATTTGTAAGGACCCTGTATGAATTGCATCGATATATTTTTGTAGAATCTGGCAATCTTCTATGTTGCGCACGCTGGTCCAAAGTTGGACAATTCGCTCTTAACTCATCTAGATGTCACGCGACATTGAGAGAATGGCGAGGATGCGATGCGATTCGTCTATTTGTTTCTCACAAACACTCTAGGAATCTTGGATAGAACGTTTTACTGGTTGAAAACAATTTCTGTCCTGTGTATTTGTACGTGATTCCTGAACTGATCAGAAGGCATACAAATCCCGTTTTTACTACCTATGCTATTTGTAATTCGCATATTATTCTGTGGTTTTTGTAAAGCTATGTGCTCTTTAGACTATGAAATTGAATTGAATTAACATTGAATTGAATGTTGACTCACCGGTCAAACGTTGGAAACCTCAAACATTGCCCGAAGGCTGTCTAAGCAGAATACGTGCTCTCGGTCGAAACTCGGTAGATTTTGGGGCAAAATTAACTTGTGACCAGTGCAAAAAGGACCGAATTACCAAGGTCAAGAATTAATACACGAGTATAAAATTCGTTGAATTCACACTGACAACGATGGAATCTCAACAATTTAACTAATCATGTCTACGTTCACACCAAGATCTCAACAATACCCGAACGCAGACGCGTACCCGGTTGAAACTGGCTTGGTGAGTTTTGTGCTAGGTGCCGTTTTATATATCATCGTCCGCATATTATTCGTAAATGGAATGGTATTGATTTTATCGATGGATCAGTGAATTTTCCGCCATCGGAATTCGTATGCTCTGGGTTGATTGTAGCTGTCCATCGTAGAAAGCAAGTTTGTAAACGGTTGCTGGCCAAGAATTTGGATAGTTTGTTCGTTTCACAATACACAACATAGCGTATATTAGGACTTCTTTACATCCGAAGGTTGAATGTTTCGCAACCGCAGTTTATCAAGATTTGAATCTTAGCGTCTTCACCGAGTGAGTGATCTCTATAAAAGTATTGTGGAAACTGAGCGATTGCTAACTCTTGATTTACCAAATTCGCGCAAAACTCCTTGAATTCTTTAACCATAGGTCTTAGAGGAAAACATATTGTACTATCAACATATATGCGTGTTTATGTATGACTTAACCGTTCACTTCAGCTATACATCAACCCGCTGCAACTTCCTGATGCTGAGGCGTCCACTTTTCGGAGGAGGATGATGGTTAGACGCCGGAACAGAATAAAACGTCCGTGCTCGGAATATTTTCTCATCTGCGCACGTGCATGCATCCTGACAGTGCTCGCCACTATTATCATTCTTGATTCAATGTCCTTGTTGCTTAAATCGAATTAAAATTTATCTCCTCATACCTCTTCTAAACGCGTTTTGATGTGAGTTCTGTGCAATGTATAGGAGCGCGCGTATCAAACGGTCTATTCGGAATGAATTTTTGAAGAGAAATAATGGCTTACATATTTTGAAGACGGCTACTAAATAAGTGATTACACACAATGGAAGGTTTGCAACCCCAACTTGAAAATTCAAATATATTTACTTAGGATTTCGACCATTGGGCAGACCGCAATTGCGGTACAAAGATTTATTCATAGATGATATCTATGCTTTACAAGACCCACAAAAATATACGTCGGGTCGGAAGGTAAAAAATATCAAAATATTGTTAGATTATTGTCAAACATGAAAAACATACTTGTCCATGTGGATATCTAGTGATTTCTTAAAACGTTTACGGTTCCAGATTGTACCACATGAGGCAGACGATGATTTACGCCTCATGATTGTGTCGTTGAATGATGCATTACAGTCACTCTTATCTTGCCACCATCCCACCATGTGGACATTTCCCAACGGTTTGGGAAAGGATCGCCGAAAGCATACGGTCTCAGTTCTTCAAACAATTACTTGGGTTCATTTCAATCGGAAGAATAAGTATGCTGAGAAGTTATCAAACTGACTGACTGAGGATCAATTGATTGGGGATGAAGTGACTTGGGTGTTACATGTCTGGGGATCAAATTTCTGGTGGTTAAGTGTGTAAGGAATAGGTGTCGACGATTAAGCGTCTGACGATTAATTATCTGGCGATTAAGTGTCAGTAAACCATTTGCATATATGAATTTTCAGCAGTTACAATTAGTTCAACAAATAATTTTTAAAAAATCGGCGAACAGGTCCCGACATCAAGTTACAATTTCTCGACGAAGCGATGTTTCTTGTTCGACTGGATTGAAAATTTCCACATATGATATAGACTATTAGCAAACGTTTTGAAGCAAAAGTTTGTAAAATATTCCCGGTAATTTCTCAATTTATTCAAAGTTGAGCGTCCAAAATTGGCCTCAGTTGATACGAAGAAATGATGCATTTGGCCCACAGATATCGTTAACTTTTATTGAAAAAAGCGAAAATACGTGTGGAGAAATTAATTTTTTATTCAAGGCCGATTTGAAGGCCCCTTAAATATGTAACATTATCAATTGGATAAGTGAGGACGTCATGGATAGATCTCAATACGTCAAGTCTAAGGACTAGGATCTTCCTTGCATCCAAATCTGAAATAGGTTATTCAATGTACGGTGCTTTCTCCCTCTTTTTCATCAAATGTTTCATTGAAAATATGCGAATTTTTAGACAGCTTCTGTCTACATTCAGTTTGTTTAAATTTCAAGTCTAAACTGAGGTGATAAAGTAGCCATTTGGTGTAATGAACCCTGAAACAGCTATTCGGATGCGCTATCAACTAAATTAGATGAACAAAAAAGCACATTTTTATGCATTTCCGTCACACACACACACACACCGCACGACCGGTTTCTTGCTGTTTGCACTCATCAGATAGGGACAGTAGGACCAGGATCCTCAAGCGCAGAAACTCATGATCATCAGTTCGGAGATGACGAGCAACGCAGTGCAACTGTAGTGAGCGTTCGTGAGCATCTTCTTCCGAACTTGAAGGATCAATGTCAAACGCCGTTTCATGTCATATTTGACAAACGTATTTGTAGTGCACATGCGGCTTTCCAAACGATCAACTTCTTCAAGGCTCACTGAAACTATTCTTACTGTCTCCACCTGATGACGGCAAACAGCCAGAACCCGGGAGTGGTGTGTAAGTGCGGGGGATGTGAGCAACACATTACATTGATCAACTTCTTCACTTGAACTTTCCATAGAGTTGATATTTTGAAATATGAACATTTCCTATGTTCCACACATTAGGATCAATGAGATCATAAGGAGAAACATGTTCAAATGCTCACCTAAACTATGCTGTCAAACTATACTTCCTGAACTGAAACATTTATTGACTCTGTATATCGTGTGCAACTCGTAGAACAACTTAAGTCTATAAAAAAGAAGAAATCAGCATTATTCATATGGTGTCCGGCCATTAAATCTTCAGACAATTAATCGTCAAACCCTTAATTGCCGACACTTAACCCCTAGACACTTAATCAGCAGACATTTGGTACCCAGACATTTAACACCCAAGTTCATCCCCAGTCACTTAATCTTCAGTTACTTAATCCACAGTTTAATAAATTCTAAAGAATGAAGAATACGTTCAAATGAATTTATTTAGCAGGAGAGATATTCAATTGATTTTAAAAATCTCAATCTTTCTGTATTTGAGAATCACTGAATCGCTCGAGATGTCTTGGCGCTTTCATCCCTAGTTCACATATTTTTCTTTGCGTGGCTTGGCATAGATGAAATTAACATACAGTCGCTTTTGCGAATGGGAAGTTTGAGCAACCTATTATATGTAACTGCTGTTATGTTTTATAAAAGACAACAATTTGCTGGTGGTGTGAAGCCCTCAGCACATTGAAAATTCATAGTATATAACTGGTAGAAAAGCGCAGGTACAACCTTGAACGTCCCATCAGCAAACCACATCTTGCTAAGAGACAGTGCACCAACCAGGCTTCGATCACCGAAGATAGAAAAATCTTGCATCGTCACTATGGTCTTTAGAATCATACAGCAAGAAATCTCTCTATATATTTAGAACATCACACATGGCGTCACTTGGGAGGGACGGGAGAGTGCATGTTGGGTCTTTCCTTCTTATACTGTTTTGATGCCTTTTGAGTGTCCGCGAGAGGTAATGCCTTTAGAGTGCCTACTGATTGCTTCTCGAACCAAAACGCGTTTCCCATGTTAATTAATGTCCTTCGACCTTTGCTACTTTTACCATATTTGAGAGTCATTGCACACATTTCAATAACTTCTTATCTTAAATACTTTCCTCGGGATTAAGTGACCGGCCATCTAGGTATACTCGGAGGTTAATTGCTTCTAACTCGGTACAGCTGTGTTGTTGGGACCAAGGTCATGCTCAGTACATTAGTTAATTATGAATGCTTTTTCATCAATATAGATGAATCCATCAGCTAAACATTTTTCAAGTTGACTTGTGTGTGTCCGATATCAACCCATAAGATTGGTCGGAATTTTGGCTTTACGTTTCTGACAAATATATTATTCATGCTACTCATGAGTACTATATATGTTTCGATATAATCTTATGGTTGCAAACCAAACTCAGTAATCTCAGACAATACGCGACAAAATGTTTATCGAACACGAAAATAGAGTTTGCAGTGAATCGGTTATAGTAAGTATTTGGTAACGTTTCGCTTCTGAACACAGAAGCTTCGTCAGACCAAGGGTGTCGATACGAACAGTGTTCAGGTTTAAACGGCATTCTTTTGAGCAATCCTGATTTCTATAAGCTAGACAGGGGAGATCAAGATAATTGATCACACCTCCTAATTGCTGTGTTCATCCCCAATTATTTATTGATTGCACAGGTCAGCGTCTGCTGACACACTGCTTACGTAACCATGTGCGTATTAGGTGTGATGTTCGTTAATCCTAATCCGCTGCAAAACCGAACGCCAGATTGTTGAGATATCCGCCCCATCCACCCTGTTCACTGCATTCGTCCCAGCCTTTGTTATTTCAACAGCCTCAGCGTGAAGTCTTTCCCCATAAGATTTCACACCCCGTCTTATCACTTTCACGTTATCAAGATCTACGCTGTGTCCAGTGTCTAGCACGTGTTCAGCTAGGGCAGAATCCCGAATCAGTGATTGATATTCACTGGGATTGCGGGGTCGCTTTCCCACTCGTTTCCTGTGTTCGTTTACCCTAGTGCAGAGTTCTCTAGACGTTTGCCCCATGTAAACACCCGCGCAACCCTTGCAGTTGATTTTGTAGATGCAGTTCGTCGCACAACCTAAAGGAGTCTTATCTTTGAGATGCATTAATACGGAGCGGAGAGTTCTACCTGCCTTAAATGTTACTCTAATACCTGCGCTATTCAAGAGTCGACTTATTCCTTCGGAGGCGCTTTTGACATACGGTAGAGATACCGTAGCTCGCCAAACCTTTTCCGTCTTCGGTTGCGGATATTTAACTCGGTTCAATTGGCATTTAATTAAGCTCTTGGGGTACCCATGATTTGCAAGTCGGCGACTGACTTCTTCATGAGCTCGTCTCTTATCTGCATCATCGCTGCAGAGGCGGTCAACCTTGTAGAATAGCGCTTTTGCTATGGACTGAAATACCCTTTTGGGGTGCGCAGATGTGAATCTCAAAATGGCATCCGTGTCGATAGGCTTACGATATACCGTTGTTCTAATCTTGCCGTTGTCTTTTTGCGCGAAACAGTCCAAGAACGGAAGTGTCCCTACCGTAGACTCGGTTTCCTTTGTGACCTGGATTTTTGGATTCAAACTATTGAGATAACTATGAAATGCTTCTAGTCTGTTTCGCTTTATGATGACGAATGTATCGTCGACATAGCGCCACCATATTTTTGGTTTTAGCGCTTCGTTTCTCAAAGCTATCTCTTCGAAGTGCTCCATGTACATATTCGCTAG
>JACCGJ010004655.1:0-17434 GCA_013407085.1 Atriophallophorus winterbourni
TGGAGTCCGTGGATACCGAAAAGAATTGTTTAAGTTCCGTTCCGTAATATTCAAGTAGGATTCTCCGCGTGACCAGTAAATCATATCGCATTCTTCGATATTCCAGTGGGAAAAGTTTGAGTTCCCGCAATCGGTCGTCATAGGGAATACGAAACATACCCCTCACGCACTTGGTAGTCCTCCTTTGGACTTTCTCCAGACGATCCTTCTCCCCTTTGGTTAACGGATAGTTCACGGGAAGCCCAAATTCTAATATTGGTCTGACGTGAGAGCTATACAGAACTTGAAAAACTTTGGGAGTTATCTCTAAGAAGGATCGTCTCAATGCCCACCACATGCGGCTGGCAGAACCGACCTTTCTGGCAGTATCCTCCGCAGTTTTGAGGGATGAAGTTACCATCACCCCCAAATCTCGCTCTACATCAACTATCCTGAGACCATGGCCCTCCAACTGATATGCATGTCGAATGTTGTTGCTCCCGATGTGCATGATAGCACACTTCTTTTCATTAATCGGGAGTATCCATCTGTCAGTCCAACTCCGAAGTGCATTCAAATCATCTTGCAAGTGGGAAGCGTCTGCGGCCGTCGTGACAGAAGCCCACACCTTCAGATCATCTGCAAATAAGAGACAACCACTGTTCAGAATACCGGGAAGGTCACTCACATAGAGTTTGAACAAGGTTGGCCCCAGAACGGATCCTTGTGGTACACCAGAAGTGGGATAAAGGATGCAGATCTGGCCCCATTGACTTCAACGAGGCTTCGCCTTCCGATAAGAAAATCCTCAATCCAAGCAAGCAAAGAAGCCTCTATACCAGACATTCTTAGTTTCCAAATAAGCCTCTGATGTGGAACACGGTCGAATGCTGTACTGAAGTCGATGAAGACTACATCAACTGGCAAACCAGCGTCAAGGCTTCTGCACCAATGTTCTCGGGCGGTCAGTAGATTGGAGATACATGAGCGGCCTTTCGTGAAGCCGTTTTGGGCATTCGAGCATTGTTGGGTCTCGCGCAAATACTGTTCTATCTTATCCTTTACAATCCGTTCCAGCAATTTGCCTACGACAGACGTAAGTGTAACAGGACGGTAATTTACAGGGTCTGATTAGCTCCCACCTTTGAACATCGGCTTTACTATACCCATTTTCCAATCCTCTGGTAGACGTCCCGAATTGATTGAAATTTGGAATAAAGCGGCTAAAGGTGAACTGATGATCCTTGATAAAGGTTTTAATATGCAGGGTGAATACCATCAGGACCTGGAGATGTCTGTACCTTTAGATGTTCGATGAGGATTCGCACCATGTCAGCCGTGATCTCAAAATTGGCCATTACTTCCGTCGGCGATATTTGTTTGCAGGATATGGTAGGCTTTATTGCGTAAACTGATTGGTATTGCGATGCAAACACCTCAGCTTTCCCAGTGTCAGTCTCTATAACCTCCCGTTCCAAATTTTTGAGAGAAGGTACGGGGTTCGATGATTCGACCCGTCGCCGAATGTACGCAAATAATCGTTTAGGATTATATTTTGAAGAATTTGCTAATTGAAGCTCGAATCGACTTCTTTTATCCTTCTTCAATTTTGAGCAAAGATTCGTACAGCCCGATATTCTTCGTAATGGGCGTCCGATCGGCTCGTTCTGAATTTAATCCAAAGACGCTTTCTTTGCCGCAGGCAGGTACGAAGTTCTCTATCAAACAAAGGAGGGCCACGGGAGCCGGGACGATCTCTGGTTAATGGAGCAACATCCTCTAAGCAACGGATATTATTCAGGAACCATTTCCAACAGTCATCAATATTGGAATCAACGGGTAACGTCCAGTCAATTGAGGCTGCTTGTTCAACCAACAATTTCAAGTCCATGTTCCAGAAGTTTCTCCGTGGAAGCCGCGACGGCTGGGACGGTTTACCCCGAGTCCATTTGAACCGAATAGCACAATGGTCGCTTGTATCGATGGGCTGTTCTACGGATAAGTCAACCACATCTGACTCTCTGGGTGACAAAACCAGATCAAGAGTAGACGGAGTCTGGCCATGTCCATAGCGAGTAGGAACGAGAACGTGCTGCACGAGGTTCAAATCCAGAATCAGATTTAGAAACCCCCGTTGGTACTCATCCCCATTTGTAACGAGGTCCAACCAGTTGATATCCGGAGCATTCAGGTCACCAAGTATCATACAATCGTTCCTCGTCCCATGGCGGCGGAGCTGGTCAAATAATGCCATGATACGGGCGCAGGGTGAACGGTAGATGACACCGATCATTGCTGATCCATTACTGGACTTGATCTGACACCAAATGCTTTCAGCAAAACCATCATCATCTCGAAAACTATCAACAACCTCCACGGATAAATGTTCTTTGACGTATATCGCCACCCCACCACCATGTCGAGATTCAATTCGATCCCTTCTGAGTAGGCGGTAATTCGGAATGAATAGCTCTGCATCAGTAATGTCGAGTGTCAGCCAGGTTTCCGTAATTCCAACGATATCTGGCTGTAGTGCCAAGACATGATGGCTTACTTCGTCAAATTTGTTCCTCAAACTCCGCGCGTTGAAACAGAGCACTTCGAAATACTTTTATGGAGAGTAGTTGGATGCTCGATCAGTATGGGCCTCCAGCGAACTTTGGATGGCCTCTTTACTACGCGAAAATCCACAATACGAAGGTCCTTCTCACCCTCCGATAATCTTTTCTTAAGCTCCATCGTAGCAGTCTTCATCTTGATTCTATCGTCAGGCGACAAATTTCGTAATATTTTATACGGTAGACCCTTCAGTCGATGAACGCGCTTTAGGATCTTTTGGGCCTGATCGTCGGAAGCCAGTACTGTTTTCAGAACCCTGGGCTTTTCACACTCCAGATTTCTGCGTCCAAGTCGGAACGCTGATACAATTGTGATACTAGCCTCCCCTTGGTCAACCATTTCCCCGAAAACTGATTGAAGAAACTGGCTATCCTGTTGAATTCTGGCAGCAGATGTTTCTCCATCTGGTTCCGGTGCATTCACAATAATGAGGCAGCATTTGCGTGCGTCTGGTGAACTGTCAGCTTTACTGCTCGGGAGTGAGATCTTACTCTCCTTCACCACATTCCTAGAAAACTGTTGAGGTAATCGGCCTTCCAATTTGTCGACTCTGTTCGAAATATTGGACCAGGTTGCAGTATCGGCATCTGTATTTATGGCGGCTACAGAGGCATATGTGGCGTTAGCATTTAGGTCTAATTCGTTAGACGTGACCACATGATCCGCAATATCTGAAGAGACAGATTTCACTTGCACGTTCGATGGCAGTGCAACAACCTTATTTCTTCTAGTTTTTGATCGGCGTCCGGATGACACAGCTTTGTTCTTTTTCGGTGTGATACCGAGTGGAGGCGTTTTGCTATCAGCCGGAACACTTGTGCCTTGTACATCATTAACCAGCATGGACCCACTTACAGGTAGATCTTCCTTATTTGGTAAATGAGAGGACTGCAAGGCTTCCAGACGAGGGATGCACGCTTCACAGATAAAATGAAGGAACGGCTCATGGTAGGTCTTCAACGCCTGATAAGTGGTATCCTCCATTTTACAGCATCGAATGTGAATCCAGCAGCTGCATATTGAACATTGCATGGCTTTTGATGAGGAAATAACTTTCTTGGCGCGCTTGAGGCACGGCGAAGAAGTCATTGTAACGTAGCCTGCAGTAAATCGTTAATGGAGCAGCAGAATGCGAAAACAATTTACCAGATTTCACGGGGAATACTTCTCAGTAAATCCCCAGACACGTATATGGTTTCTAATAAAAATTTCAATTGAATCAGATAAGGAATCTGATTCGATATTCAGCCACAAGACTTGTAATGAAAGATACTTGGAACCTCAGAAATTCACTCCACGCGCGACCTTGAAACCCTTCTTCTTCTTCTTCTTGATAGACGACAGGGGGTCAAGCCCTTGTAAGCCGCATCTCTTTATATCAGCAACCTAGTCCAGGAGAACCTCAGTTGAAGAAATCCTGTCCAGTGTTGTTCAGCTTCGCCGTGATTACAGGCAACACCTTATCCAAAAGTTGCTTGAATTGGTTTTCAGAGCTCGCTGAGATAACCTCTTCCGGAAGCGCATTCCACAAGTTAACAATTCTTGTTGAGAGCGTGAATCCCTGAGGTAGGCGTAGTGTCCTTCGCTTTTGAAGCTTTAGAGCATGGCCACGGGTTCTTGAGTCCGTCACGAGAGGGAAAAACTCGCGCAGCTCGTCACCATAAGCTCCCAGTAATATGCGACGAGTTAGCAGCAGGTCGTAGCGCACACGCCGAATACTGAGCGACATGAGGTTGAGGCGTTGAACTCTCTCCACATAAGGAATTGATTTCAATCCTTGTACTCGTTTCGTCGCCCGCCTTTGCAATTTTTCCAACTGGTCACGTTCTCCCTTAGTTTGAGGATAGGTGGCTGGCAAACCATATTCCAAAACTGGTCTCACGTATGTGGAATAAAGAATGCGAAACATCTGTGGAGTAATCACCGAAAAAGACCGACTAATAGCCCACCATGCGCGGTTTGCAGCAGCAGCTTTTCTGTTCGTATCCTCCTTCGATTTAAGCGTCCGAGTTACAATTGTACCCAGGTCACGTTCAGTATCAACCCACTTCAGTTGATGATCCCCGAGGAAGTACGCACCTTCAGGCGTGCTTGGCCCCAAAAGCATTACAGCGCATTTCTGTCGGTTTACAGGAAGCTGCCATTTTACCGTCCAATCAAGCAATTTGTTCAATTCGTTCTGAAAAATGGTATTATCAGCAGAAGAGCTTACTGTACCCCAAACTTTCAGATCATCCGCGAAAAGTAGACAATTCGTATTTAATGAGTCGGGGAGGTCATTAACATATACTTTAAAAAGTAACGGGCCGAGAACAGATCCTTGCGGAACCCCGGAAGTTGGACGTGTAACCTGCGATTTAACTCCGTTAACCTCGACCTGTGTATAACGGTCAACAAGGAAGTCTTCAATCCAAGTTAGAACAGGTCCATTTACACCACGAGCACGGAGCTTGAGCAGTAGACGTTGAAATGGAACACGGTCAAAAGCCTTACTGAAGTCAATGAAGGCAGTGACTACCGGGTGACCCAGATCAAGTTCAGCACACCAGTGCTCGCGAGCAGTGATGAGATTGGATGAGCATGATCGTCTTGGCGTAAAACCATGTTGAGCAGATGTTAACTGACTGGTTGTAAGGAGAAAATCTTCAATCTGTTTCTTCAGCAGTCGTTCCAGAGTCTTCACAACTACCGAAGTGAGGGTAACCGGTCGGTAGTTAGCCGGATCACTGGTTTCACCGCCCTTATACATTGGTTTGACAATGCCGTACTTCCAATCTTTAGGTAACCTACCATACCTCAGGGATAAATTGAAGATTAGCGCCAGTGGTTTATGTATGATACTCGACAATACCTTTAAAAGCATCGGGTGTATATCGTCCGGGCCAGGTGCTGAGTGTACATCGAGTCGTTCTAGCAAATACTGCACCATCTCTGGCGAGATCGAGATATCCGGCATTTCGGCGTTGCTCTCATGAAGCAGAGGAATGGGAAACGTCTCCTCTGTGTAAACCGAATTGTACTGAGCGGCGAGAAGAACTGCTTTACGTTCATCTTCATGTTCAGTCGAACCTCCCATAGATCTCAAGCAAGGTACTCGTTGAGAAGCTTTCGTTCTACGTCTCATGTACGCAAACAAGCGTTTCGGCATCGAGTTGGCTTCGTCCACCAAGCGAGTTTCATAGTTCTGCCTTTTTTCTCTTTTGAGGTAGGTGCACTTGTTGCGGATAACTTTGTAGGTTACATAGTCATCGGTGCATCCACTAGAACAAAACTTCCGCCATAACCGCTTTCTTACCTTCATGTATTTACGGATAACGTTATCAAACCACGGCGGTCCCTTAGCGGGGGATCTTCCATTCATCCATGGGGCATGATTTTCAAGCGATCTTATTTTACCCAAAAAGTCCAACCAACAGATATCAACATTCGTAGATAGAGGGAGTGACCAGTCCATCGAGTTTGCAGACGTGATTAGACTCGTTGTGTCTAATTTCCAGTAGTTTCTCCGGGCATGCGTACGTATTCTCGGTTGAAGACCCCGATTCCAAACGAACCATAAAGAACAGTGATCGCTGCAGCCAATGGGGGTCTCAATAGACAGATCCGTAACATCAGAGAATCTAGGTGTGACCACTAAATCCAATATCGAAGGAACTTGCCCGACGTATATCCTCGTAGGATTGTTTACATTCTGCACCAGATTCAGCTCCAAAATCGTATCTAGGAATTCTCGTTGGAACGGTTCACCCCTCGAAACTAAATCCGCCCAGTTTATATCAGGAGCATTCAGGTCTCCAAGAACGATACAGTCACCAGTGATACCATACCGTTTGATTTGATCACATAACACAGGAACGTAAGCGCCAGGTGAGCGGTAAATGACCCCAAGTGATGCAGCTCCAGAGCTAGACTTCACCTTACACCAGAGGCTTTCGGCATTTCCAGCATCATTTTGAAACCTTTCCAATACTTCCACAATCAGGTGCTCTTTGAAGTATACGGCAACGCCACCGGCAGATCTCGAAGCTACTCTGTCACTTCTGAAAAGCGTATAGTGTGGTAGTGCGCACTCCATATCAGATATATCCATTGTTAACCACGATTCCGTAACAGCAATGATATCTGGCTGTCGTCGACAGGCAATTTCACTAACCTCATCAAGTTTATTGCGTAGACTTCTCGCATTAAAAGCAATACTCGAAATCGCTTCACAGAATGATTAACTGGGGTTGAATTGACAGCGGCTTCCAACGAATGTGCGGCCTCCTCCTCACTACCCGAAAATCCACAATATGGAGATCAACCTCGCCAGCTTCCCTGCGTGCTCGCAATTCTTGGGTAGCTGTTTTCATTTTGATTCTATCTTCAGGAGATAGGTCGCGTAGTATTTTGAATGGCTCACCCTTAAGACGATGAGCGCGTCTTAGTACCATCTGAACTTGCTCATCTGAAGCTAAAACAATTTTCAGCGTCCGCGGTTTATCATCCTCCTTCTTCCGGCCAAGTCGGAATGCAGAAATGATGATAACTCCTTCCTCTCCTTGATCAAAAAGCTTTGAGAAGGTTGATTGTAGGAATGTTCGCTCTTGCTGTAAGCGTATTTCAGCCATGTCCCCGGTTTGCTCAGGAACATTTACCATAATAAGGCATCTCTTCCGAGAATCCAAAATTGGCTTCTTTGAGACCGGAGATCTAAAAGCATTATCTGAAGTAGGTACTTCTTCCACTACATTTAGCTGAGCCTCTATTTTGCTCAATCGCCGTGACAATATTTCATAGCCCGGATCACTGTGTAGACCCTTCGACGTCACATCTGCATAAGTCTTATTCCTTCCTGACTGTTGAGCAAACGGTGTTGAAGGCGAGCAAACGTCCAGTTCCTGCACGTTCAATGGATCCTCGATACTAATACCATTTTGTAAACGGCTTATAGTCGAGGAAGCGACTGGCATGCAAGTTTTCTCCACAGATAGGTGGTGTCTATCCTCAGCTGAGGTGGGGTCAATGTTTATGTCACCTCCAACAAGCACTTTAGCGGCTTTAGTAGATGCAGCTACGATTTTATTCTGACTACTTCCGTGCTCAACACTTGATGGTGGAAGGCATATCTTACATACAGTCCGAATAACATCGCATGATATAGTCTGAAGCCACTGATACGTCTCTGGCTTCATTCCTGCGCATCGAATATGCATCCATTTGAGACATATTTCACATTGTACTGCTTTTGCATTATCAGCAACCTGTTTAGCGCATACCAGACAAGAGTCGCCCGAGCGAGCAGCGGGGCACCGATTCCCTTGCATCTTCGTGACAGTATGTGCTGTATTATTTACTTTTGCAGATTTTCTAGTCATAACCATGTTGAAATCCGGTGAAAATCAAATAAATACAAATCAAAGGATTCGTAAGAAGCAAAATACCACGTTGACCTTGAATTTGCGGAGTACGGGTAACATATTACTGGTAAATGACTGCAGTGTAAATTTGAAAACGGATCGGAAGGTCCACTCTGATTATATGAAATGTATTACTTATTGTTTGAAAAATATATAAATAAAGTTGTAGTGAACCATGAAAATGTGGCGACGGTTCAAATAATATTCAATATATTCAATCAATAGTAATCAATAATACTGTAATTCGAATTTTCTCGTTGTTAATCTTACATTAATTACAATACACTCTTTGTCTACGCACGGTTTCGTTCTTTCGCTGTTGTCTGGGAGTCGAAATTGTATGTGGATATAACTGGAATACGAGCAGCCTCAGAATCCATTTCTCACTATCCACTACAAAATGGTGAGCCCTAACACGCAGTCAATTGAATTCGCGCCATGAACCAAAATGCAAATAACGGAGACAAGAAGGAAAATGATTTTATAAATCAATTCACATTATCCGTCTTCGACGCGACAAAACCACGTCTATGGTTTGCACAAATCGAAGCTCTATTCGAGGCATACCGTGTTGGAACACAACACACGCTACAACCGCGTTGTCGAAATGCTTCCAACCTCCATCGCTAGAGAAGTTGCCGATTTATTTTCATTATCAACCTGCCACAGATCCGTACGATAAGCTCAAATCTGCAATTATTTTTCGATTTAGTTTCACCGATGAGCCAAACTTGCGAAAACTCTTATCTAGCTCTGAGCTAGGAGATCGAACACCTTCACAACTCTTACGCCATTTGTTACAGTTACAGGGCACACAGAAGGTTAACGAACAAGTGATACGACATATCTGTTGCCAGAGTTTGCCGAACGATTTGCGCAAAGTTCTGGTTAGCATGGTTGTGGTGACGGTTCAAATAATAATCAATACATTCATTTGCTCTGTTTGGTCCATTTGGTCTGTTCGAATTTCTCAGGATGCCATTCGGTCTACACTATGCTGCACAGACCTTTAGCGATTCATGAACCAAGTTTTCCTCGGTCTATCGTTCGTTTACGTGTACATTGATGATGTCCTAGTTGCAAGTACAAATCCCAGTGAACATTTTGTACACCTTCGTGAAGTATTTCAACGTCTATTACACTACGGCATTGTGGTTAATCCCGATTAATGTCTGTTTGGTGTGAGTTCTGTCAACATTCTTGGACATCGAATCGATAGTTACGGTATAAAACCGTTACCTCAAAAACTATCACCTATCCAATATTATCCATGTCCCAGCTCCATCCGTCAAGTCAGAGGTTTCTTGGGTTTGGTCAACTATTAAGGACGCCCTTAACGTTTGCTCTTTCTGCTCCATCGGATCGATATTCGCCTCGATAAATACGTCACTTGGATTATATCTCGCAATTCACGAGTGAAATTCGATATCTTTCCGGCTCGTCAAACACTGTTGCGGATACGTTCTCTCGGATTCAGTTAAGTGCTATTGTTATACCTGGAATCGACTTCGAGCAATTAGCACGTTCGCAGCTAAATGACCCTCTAATAAATTGGTATATTACTTTATAATCGCTTAAAATCCGCCGTATTCCGATACCTAATTCCAATTCGTATCTGGTTTGTGACATGCCTACTGGTAAAGCCCTCCATCAGATTTGAGACTGACCGTATTCGAGCATTTGCATGGTTTATCACATCCCGGAATAAAAGCTAATCGAAAGCTGATTATCTCTCGTTATCTTTTGTCTGACATGCATAAAGACATTCAACTTTGGACCAAGAGCTGCCTCCGATGTCAACAAAGCAAAGTCCAACTTCACACCATCAGTTCCCCTGGTGTATTTCCACCTGGTACGGAGCGCTTTCAGCACGTTCACTTGGATCTCGTCGGTCTGTTAGCGGTCTTTAACGGTTGCTCCTATATATCGACCTGCGTCGACCGTTTCACCATTTGGCCATTGGCTGTAGCCATACCGGATATCAGTGCAGAAACGTTTGCAAAAGCTTTCGTTCAACATTGGATCGGCATATCTGGTGTGCCATTGACAGAGGTTCCCAATTTCAGTCAGCGCTTTTTGGGAAATTGAATAGAACACTCGGTACGAAGCACATACAGACTGCAGCCTACCATCCTTCTTTAAATAGCTTAGTCGAAAGATTTCACCGCCAACTCAAACCTGCAAACATGAGTCATGGGAATTCAGAACGTTGGTCCGAGTCATTGTCCTTGGTGCTTCTTGGTATCCGTACCACCGTGAAAGGAGACATGGGTTCCTGAGATGGTGTACGGGGGTACACTAAACCTACCCGGCGAATTTTTGACATCTTTTGATTCACCAACAGATCTTACATCTCTACAATATGTCAGTCGCCTTCGCTGCTTCATGAAATCATTACGAACTCTCCCAACTCGCCAACACGCTCAACCGTTCTACATCCCAGACGACTAGTCTGCCTGCGACTTTGTGTTTGTGCCCGCCGATCGTGTAGGACGACTACTTCAACCAGCGTATGCTGGTCCGTACAAGGTGCTCAGCAGGCATTCCAAGTACTTCGTAATTGAGCGGAATGGATCAAAAGAAACCGTCAGTATCGATCCTCTGAAAGTTGCTGACGTAGAATCGACATCAGAAGCGAAAGCAAATACCCGAAACATTACTCCACATACATCTACTAATAATCAATACGTCCCTCCATCCGATTCACCAGAATTCAATCTTCCCCGTAATAAACCCCATTACGTTAGTGTCTCAAACCACCCAACAAAAGAGCACGCACAGGTCGTAAGGTACATTTTACCCAAAAGTTTGATAATTTTATAACCTAATGTTTTTTCGAGCGTCTTTCTTTTGTTCGACTCTCTAGTAGAGAAATCTGTGGTGTTCGTTCTAATAACATTCAATATATTCAATCAATAGTAATCAATGATACTGTAATTCAAATTTTCTCGTTGTTAAACTTACATTAATTACAATACACTCTTTGTATACGCACGGTTTCCGTTCTTCTGTGGTTGTCTGAGAGTCAAAATTGTATGTGAATATATCTGGAATACACGCAGCCTTAGAATCCATTCCTCACTATCTACTACATGGTAAACGAAAGTAACCTAGACAAGCTCGCTCAAGTTGCAGATGAAGTCTTTGGCATCTCTCGTAACTCATCGATCTACACAGTCAGCCCACCGACCCCTTGTACTTCCAACGCAGATTTGAATAAGGATATATCTGATTTGAATTCCCAGGTAAGCGAATTAACTTCACGAATACAGCAATCAAACAAATGTCGAAACCGTTCTCGCCGTGGAGGGAAACACATTTCGAACACATGCTTCCGGCTATTATCCTGGGCAAGCTCAACTTGACGTTTTGGGTTGGGTTTCTTCCGTTAGCTTTTCATTCACGTTTGATACTATCGGTCATTTCAGTTGTCAAGAAGTTTAGCCTTAAAAAGCTAGGACCTTGCCCTTTATAGTTAGCAGTCCTCGGTATCCTAAACACCTACACAAGTATGGCTTTTATAATACCGATTGTTTCGCGAGGTATTTCCACTGTTTGTCATCGTGCTTAGACCTTTCTAGAGAAGGTACGTCAGCAACATCTTCCGAAACGCCTAGAAATACAATACTTTTTGATTATTTTCTAATCAAGATTTCTTCGACGAATTTCGCTCCCACCATTGTGATTCTGCATCGATACGACATGTAGACTCTGGAACACCTCTAATAAGGTATGTATTTAATAGTAGGTTTTCCACATCCTAAGCATATTGCAGCATTATTCGTAAAAGGCGAGGATCATATTTGTGAGGTGAATTCAGCTAGCGGTTCAGACGAACTATTGATGAGGAAGTAACTGCGGCCAGTCTCATCTGACTACAGAGTTTATAAAACTCAACTAAGTCGTGTTTTTGATTAGCTTCGAACAGCGATTCCCGTGACTCGGTCACGCTGGTACATATAACACTAAGGTTTATACCCGCAGATTTTGGTTTATAATTTGAGTCGGTATTTTTAGAACAGGTTTTGCTGAGTCCCTTCTCGTTTCCGTTAAGTTGAGAAGCCATTGATCCCTCGTTTTTGTCACCATCTGCTGAATATATAGGTGAAATCACGATGTGAACTCGTTCTAGGGTTATCAAAATCAACTCTTCCTACTCCTCTGGTGTATAGTGAATTATGCCCAGCACTTAGGTACGAAGTAATAGTTTGATCTTGTCAGCAAATGGTTATTCACATTACGACTCCCGTGGTATCACATACTCGATACGTTTATTTTATTCAGACCCGCGACATCACCCAGTGAACCGATTATGAAACAATATTGGAAGCACTCGTATTAGTAACACAATGTTGGTTTGAATTCGCCGAGGACTCAAAAAATTGAATAAATTTATTGGATGAAAAATAGTATTTGCATGCAGTTTCATCACAGAAACCTCATGGCCGTTTTTGCGCTATTTTCACTCATCAAATAGTGTCAGTACGATCAGGATCCGCATGTATTAAATCAATGGAAACATTGAAAACAATGTTTGATCTTTGAAGACACTGTTAGATGTGGCTGGCACCAGCGTACTCTTCACGTGTGCCTACACGGAAGCATATATCTATCTTAGCTCCATTAATTTCTACACCCATTCATCCGTGAACAAATAGATGGATGGATTGTTATCACTTTGCTACGTTGAAGGTTGGAGCTATATCCAGTGGTTTTGTACAACCATTTTGAGACTTGCGAGATCTTGCCATCACCCATCTTTTGTTGACAGAACTGAATGTTGTCTGATATGGATATTTCTTCAACAGGGTTTCCACGATGGGTGAGTTGCATTAGAACGAGGCCGAAACAATACATCAACGCCTAACTTGCTTCTCACAGTAGCAAATTGATTTAGCAAGTTCCAAGTGTACAATTAAATTTACAGGGTTGATCACTAATAGATTTAAAATAGCTGTCATATACAGTAATTTAAATTCGTAGTTATCCAGTATTTTTGCCGTATATTTTTCAATAGTCGACGATGCAGCAAAGTGAAGGACCCGCTTAAACCTAAAACTATCGTTTGGTACAAATTGTAAATACTGTTTCAAGTTTTTAGCAATATTCACGCTTCTACTTTTTATTCACCGGCATTAGAACATGCACCTCTGAAAACAGCGTACGCACTGACCTCAAACAGTCTCAACCTACATGACCTATTTGATGCGGAAATCGATAATATTATCGGTGCATCACTGTGAACCATGGTGCACAGGCTGGACTGTGGTGTGTTCAAAACAAATCTCAGTCTACAATATTTAGTCCGTTCTTTATTTATGAACTGGTTGGAAATATTATCTCAAGTACCGGGTCATTCACCATCAACTATCGCAGGTTGAGTCTGCGGTCTTTATCTGATGAGTACAAAAGGTACACGCTACCATAAAAGTGATGTACAAATGATTAAATTGTTATCAAAGGTATCAAATTAATTGAAGTCTTGTGTTACTGACATCTCCAAACGTACACTCTTCAATGGGTTTTAGCCCATTGACGGTCATAAGATGAATATAGTGAGCCGAAGTTCAGTCGGAATTGTAACTGTGGAAAAGTACTCAACAAAGTCATACTTTGGAGCAACAGTTGAGTACGGTTCGTATGACAAATCCTTGGGTTCAAATGCCTTACAAATTTAATATTACTACTATAACGCCGACGATAAGGCCACTATTGCTCACTCAAAAGAACACCTTCGGACACAAACAATTTTTTCATCTCCCACGAATATTTCAGAAACATGTATTCATCGTCAGATTTAAGACTGAACTTAATGTCCCTAACTAATGAATGCAAAGGGAAAACAATTTATACTACATTACGTGTGTAATGAATAAATATATAAATATTATACAATAATGCCATTGTTACAAACGGTTCGAACAACGAACCACGTTGTTCATAATCATAATCACATAGTGATTACTGGTCAAGCACTAGAGGCGCTCGTAGAAGAAAAAAGTGCCTTCGAAGTCTAACTTTGTTTACCACTTATCCACTATTTCAAGGCTCAATGAAACTAATATCATTGTCAGCCCCTGATGACAGCAAACAGCCAGAAACCGGTAGTGGTGTGTAAGTGCGTGTGATCTGAGTAACACATTACTTTGGTCACCAATGAGCGCCTTGAGTACTTGAGCAAGAATCTCTATGTTATTCTGTGTTTGAACATTGTGGTTCGTTTTATGAACCCTATGTTACAGTGGAATTGAGGTATAACTTTGATAACCAGTTATCTACTTATTCAAGGCTAACTAAAACTAACGTTACTGTCTCCATCAGATGACGGCAAACAGCCAGAATCCGTCGGTGGTGTGTAAATTTAGAGGACCATTGCAACACATTACTTTGGTAATTTTTATAAGCGCTTTTCCTGCTTGACCAGAGATCACTTTTTGATTCTGTATTTGAACAACGCTATCCGTTGTACGAACCTTGTGTAACACTGGCATTCAGGTATAACTTTGTTTACAACTTATTCACTGTTACAAGTCTCACTGAACCTATTCTTACTGATTCCACCTGATGACGTCAAACAGCCGGAAACCGGTAGTTTTGAGTATGTGCGGGGATGTGTGCATCAAATCAGTTTGGTCATCCATAAGCGCCTTGAGTGCTTGAGCGAGAATCACTTTGTGATTCTGTTTTTGAACATCGTGGTTCGTTGTACGAACCCTATGCAACAGTGGCATTCAGGTACAACTTTGTTTAACACTTATCCACTGTTTCAAGGCTCACTGAAACTAATCTTACTGTATCCACCTGATGATGGTAAGCTACTAAAAACCGTTAGTGGTGTGTAAATGCGGGTGATGTGAGCAACACATAAATTTGATCATCAATAATCGCCTTGACTTCTTGACCATGAATCACTATGTAATTCTGTGTTTGATCAAAGCAGTTCGTTGTATGAACCCTATGTAACAGTGGCATTCAAGTATAACTTATTTTACAGCTAATCCAACGTTTCAAGGCTCACTAAAACTAATCTCACTCTATCCATCTGACGAGGTCAAACAGCCAGAAACCCGTAGTAGTTTGCAAGTGCGGGGGATCTGAGCAACACATCAATTTGATCATCAATAATCGCCTTGAGTTCTTGACCAAGAATCACTTCGTGATTCTGTGATTGAACATCGTGGTTCGTTGTATGATCCTATGTAACAGTGGCATTCAAGTATCACTTGTTTACCATTTATCCACTGTTTCAAGGCTCACTGAACCTAATCTTACTCTATCCACCTGATGAGAGCAAGCACCCAGTATAACGTTAGTGAGCAACACATATACAAATATGTTTTTTCCGCTTTTGTGTTCGTAATTCCCAGGCGTCCACACTACAAGTGGTTTCCAGTTAATCGGTGTCACTCTGTAGTGTCTGTAATATTTGTTTTTGTGTTACAATGAAAAGATGTAAACTAAATGATCACTGAACCTCTTCACACATTTTTATTGTTTTCAGCTATGATACATAATCTTAGCGATTAATCTCAATGCCCTAATGTTAACCACCTCGCCACCACTATTCTAAACCTCCCCAAAATGTTATAAATTACTGGTGGATAGAAACGCGAAATCTGTCATAGAGTTTGTATTTATTTGGTTTTAAGCCTAATCTGATAAATTAACAAATCCTAGAATATAATATTACCACCTATTATTCAGCAAACCTATTCCACAATAATTACCTTCGTCGAATTATTGCGGTAAAATGGCCAGAAAAGATAAGGAATCAAGACATGTGGCAGATTGCTGCTGAGGACCCGATCGTACAGCAGATCAGCAGAAGAAAGTGGAGATGGGTTGGGCGCACCTTGCGGAAACCATATGATGACATCACGCGTCATGCTCTGGTATGGAACCCAATCGGGAAGAGACGGGTCGGACGCCCAAGGCTATCTTGGAAGCGCTCTTGTGAAGAGGAAATCCGCAAGTGTGGACTTAAATGGAACGACATCAAACTGGCTGCTATGGACAGACCAAAGTGGAGACAAGTTGCCGAGGCCGTATGTTCCTCCAGGAACTCAAGGGATTAAGTCAGTCAAGTTCATCCAGCCGTGGACATTGTGTTTCCCATTATACAGCCCGATTCTGATCACCCCAAACCACCAAACCATTTCTCATTGGTTGAATCGCTTACCAACAGAACAAGTTCATACCACCGTATATTAGCACAGAAAACGTTCATTGGTTTTAACACGCGGCAGCCAATCAGATCGCACGAATCACCAGAACGAAGTGTGCCAACATGTGAATGGTGATCAAGAACGCCGGTATATCGCGCGTCATCTTATAAAACACAAAAATCGGCGAGAACATTTAAAACGACCGACGAAAATGAAATTATTGCTTCTGTTATATATTTCGTCGATTCTGGGTGAGTCTTTTTGTGTCATGTAACAATTGCAGTGACCGTGGAGAATTTTCTCGGGGAATAATGACGATAACATAAACAGAAGAATTTGCTTCTTTTATCTGGAGTAGATGTTCGAGCAGCTTTTGTAAAACCTACACTTCGGATTCAGCGGACATGATTGGAAACACCCCGTCGCCAAGTTGCTATGTATTGTGAGATTTGAGAGACAGTTGTGCCACGTGATCAACTAGACTGATACGAGAGACCAAGCCCACCGAGACAGAGAACAGAACAACGCAGGATGGATATGAAATGACCAAGCCCAGACTCAGGACACAGGTTTGCAGGTCCTAGAGCTGGACAGGGCCAGTGTTTATATAGAGGACATAAAGGGGTATGCGAAGTAAGCGGTAAGGACATTGAAGCGTAAGGTTAGCACGTGTCACAGTATGCATTCGCAATGTTCGGATAAGGACATTACCAAGGTCGCACGTGTCGTGGGTGAGGACGCCTCACCCAACACATCCTTCTTCAAATGGCTTAGTCGAAAGATTTCACCGGCAACTCAAAGCCGCAATCATGAGTCATGGGAATTCAGAACGTTGGTCCGAGTCATTGTCCTTGGTGCTTCTTGGTATTCGTACCACCGTGAAAGAAGACATGGGTTCCTCAGCTGCTGAGATGGTGTACGGGAGTACACTAAACCTATACGGCGAATTTTTGACATCTTTTGATTCACCAACAGATCTTACATCTCTACAATATGTCAATCGCCTTTGCTGCTTCATGAAATCATTACGAGCTAGTCCCCACTCGCCAACACGCTCAACCAGTTCTAACATCGCAGCCTACTTGTCTACCTGCGACTTTGTGTTTGTGCGCGCTGATCATGTACGTCGACCACTTTAACCACCATATACTGGTCCGTACAAGGTGCTCAGCAGGCATCCGAAGTATTTCGTAATTGACCAAAATGGATCAAGAGAAACCGTCAGTATCGATCGTCTGAAATTCGCTTACGTAGAAACAACACCGGAAGCGA
>JACCGJ010004659.1:0-24205 GCA_013407085.1 Atriophallophorus winterbourni
ATATATATATATACTCCTTATACGAATATTCTGTGGTGTTGTCCAGCTACGAGCTATTTTATACCATAAATTCTTGAATCTTGAATCTTCATTGGAAGACCGGTTATGGTGATCAAATAGGTTGCAAGACCACATCAGATGTTTCTGGCTCCTTCTCGACAGGTTGGGCATAAGAATCACTTAAACTTTGCCAGTCTGGAAAAACATTCATTTAGGCTTATTCCCGGTCCATTAGATAGAGCACGAAAGCTAAATTCGTATCACGTGTGACTACAATGGTTATGGTCTCGGGATCCAATCAGGCACGAGACAGGATATGCACTGCTGATGTGCTCGAGAACGAGCCATTTATTCGGTGTTAGCTCACACTGTATCTGATAGGAAGACCTGCTAAGGTGATCAGAGAGGTTGGATGACCAAAACAAATGTTGCACCCTCGTTCTCTAGGGGTCAGGAATATGCCGCTACGCAAATGTGCCAGTCATTCTGACACCTTCATTAAGGCTTAATCGCGATCCGTCAAACGCCGTACGGAACCAAAATCCGTATCGCCTGAGACTGCAATGTTGATGGTCCCAGGTAGAAATCAGTCCCAAGAAAGGATAGGAAGTGTTTTAGTGCTCAAAGAAGAGCGAAACCCGAGTCCAAAGGATTTTCGTGTTGACCATTGTGAAACACCTCCTAAAAATGTTTATGAAGTTGTTACTGATGAACTGTCGCAAAACATAATACAAAATATATCTTCAAAAATTTTTAAAAAAACAATGTTCGCCAGAATTATTGAGTGTTAGCTTACATTGTATCTTATTGTAATACTTGTGTAAGGTTCAAAGTAGTTTGAAATTCTTCCTTTCCGTTCAAGTTTCCTTTCATTTTGAACCTATTTACAAAACCTGAATTTTATCAAATAGATTTTGCTTGTGTTTGATTTTTCTACAGTATTTTGATATAACACTTGACTGTTACCTATATCGTTCTCAGAAAATTTGAATGTAACTTCGCATATTTCTTTTTGTTCCCGATGCTGCACACATTTTCTCTTTCCCAGAACTACATAAGAGTTGACGCCAATCCATCCTCTCCTGTATTGACTACCTTTCGCTTCCTATGACCCCACCATTTACAGAACTTCGGTAATCGAAACTCAATTTCATGGACTCCACCCGACCCACTGTGCTGAATATTCTGTGGTTCTATTTTAAGCTCATAGCTTTTTGTACCAAAATATACTATTGAATATTGACGATTGATTGTTGCTGTGATGTTCCTATACAATTAGTGTTCGTATAGTTATTTTTGTTGTTATTGATGTTAACTGCAGTACCGTAGAATATCCCAATCCTTGTTTTTATTTTTGTCGAAATAAGAAACGGGTGGACCACGCGTATCTTACGTCACAGACAATACAGTAATTAAATCGGGAATTGCATCAATTCGGTTTCTGTGCTCAAGTTGGATCGTTCCAATTGGATTCGCATCAGAACGTGCCGTCTTACTTACAGTATTTGTCGCAACTGGAAAAAACACTCATTTTCGTTCTTACAATTGAAGCATATTGGGCGGAAATTGACGAAGAACTTCCCGACCGTCGTGAAATTGATCATTTGACAGTCAATCCCTGTTCACAACTTTGGTGACGTACCCTTTTATTCATTGCGATTTCCAAACTAGAGTTGCAATTAAAGCGCGATTTAGAAACTGCTAGATCAACGATAGTGCGCTCGACAGAGGAACAAAGAGGAGTCTCTAAAGAAGAAATTTGATCGTCAGTACAATCAGCAAAACTGAAGGGTTCGGCTCGAAGGTAAGCTTTTTGCAACCAGCGATCAACATAAGTATCGGATTGCCTAAAGTAGAATTATTATACATTGACGGTAATCCAATAGTCTATTGGAAGTTCATGGAGAAGTTTGAATGTAACATTGAGTCGAAGCTTATGAATCCAGGCCAGCGACTGTTGTATTTGATGTATTATTGTCGGGGCAAGGCTCGAAACGCCATTGATGCATGTGTCATGCTACAAACCACTGATAGTTATACTCGGGTAAATAATATTTTGGGATACCGCATGTCACTGCCAGGTCAACATTGGAGTAGTTGCTTGATGAAGCCAGAAAACTTTCCAATAAAAACGATGGTTCGTCTGATTTAGCAATAAAAGTGGAAAATTGCCAAATCAAATTGAAGCAAATAAAGTGTAAGCCCTGTTGCGTTACAACAGCAGATAGCTGACACAGCGGATACAATTCTTGCTGACGGGTCAGAAGTTGATTTTGCCAGCCTGACCGGGTGCGTATCTCGTAGAGCAAGAATTGCCGGGAACAGATTTGGCATGGTAATAGTTAGAACATCTGTATCTTCGAAGCCATCGGAGAAACCAAGAATTCTAGAAGGAAAGAGGGTGTTTATGACTACAAAGGAACCGCGGCCAATGCTAGTTGAATGCTATCAATTTAGAGGGTCTCATAAAATAGAAGACAGTCCTGTTTATTAGGAGGCTGACGTAAAAGCCAGATGGAATATGGCTAAGCAGCATGGAATATGTTACGTTTGCTTATGTCGTTCTCACAAGGCATTTTATTGCAAGGTTACGAATACTTGTCCCGTTGAATGTTGTAGTAGACTACATCATTCTTCGCTGCATTATGATCGCCCTAATGAGCAACTGAAAACTATAAACTGCAGTGCTACTGCTCTCAGTAGAGCAGTAAGCTTAGGTTACCTGACAGTGAACATTGACACGCCAGTTGGACTTGTTTTAGTCGTAGCTATACTTGACAATGGCTCTGATACAACTTTGATCTCGCAGAATTTTGTTGAGACATTTTGTATGCCTAGTGCGCCAGTTGATGTGTCGAAAACAAAACTTGGTCTACATCGAAAGTTGAAAAAGAACATTATTGAAATTCCATGTGCCAATGGTTGACAGTGATGAAATAATTCATTTTGCCGAAGCTTACACGGTTTCCAAGTTACCTAAAGCAGTGCTGGATTCCCCAAATATGATCAGCGCGAGGTAAGCACATTCGATGAATCTGACATTTTCAGAGAATTTTGAGAAAGAAATAGCTTTGCTGATTGGATGCAACGTACTGGAAGCGCATTGGTTGCTCGAACAACGTTTGAATGGTCGTAAGCATCCATTCGCTACCAAGACGTTACTCGGATGGGTACTACAGGGACCAACTGATCTTTCGACAGTTGCTTATCATGTGAATGCTCTCACCGCACAAACACAAGATGTGCTCGACAAACTATACAAGTTGCAGGACGAAGAGTTCGCCGATCCTGTGCGGAAGATACAATTCTCTCTCTTATTAATGGATCTTTGCTTCGTATAGTAGAAAATTCCTCATTAGTTGACGGGCATTTTCAGTTACCCTTTTCGTGAAAAAACAACCTGATGTTCAATTAGATGATAATTATCAGTTAGCCTTAAAGAGGCTTAGCATGTTAAAAAAGACGTATTAAAAAAGATGGACAGTTGTATCTACGATATGTCGAAGTATTACGACATTACTTCAAATCCGGACACATCGAGAATACTTCATATACTATTGACCGCCCTACACGTGTTTGGTATTTGACACATAACACGGTAATTAATCCACGGAAACCGTAAAAGTGTACAATTGTGTTTGATTGCGCTGCAAAGTATAACCACCTCGGCTTTAACGACATGTTGTTACAGTGTCGGAAACTGACACGAACTTGACTGAAATCAAGAAAACGTTTCTGCTAGTGCCTGCGCCGAAGACGGACCGAGACGCATTAAGACTGCTTTGCAGGTCGAATAACGACATGAAGTCGCACATCAAAGCGTACCTTATGACAGTGCATGCATTTAGTGCCACTTCTTCACCATTTTGTGCAACTTCTGCGTTACGCAGAACTGTAGAACAGTTTGGACATATGTTTGACGACTGCATCAGTAAATGTGTACATACTAACTTCTATGTGGACGACTGCTTGATTTCGGTGCCATCTCGAGAAGAAGCAATGATAGTGATACGGCAGCTCGGTGAATTATTGAAACTTGGTGGGTTCAAGTTTACGAAATGGCTATCAAACGACCATCTGTTGCTCGATTCTATACCAATACACGAACTGGCTCCTCATGTTCGGGTGATAGGGGAGGACAAGGTGTGTATCGAAAGAATGTTTGGAGTGATACGGAACGCATCTAATGATGAATTTACACTGGAGTTTAATATGCCGAGAAGAGGAATGTTGTCCATGGTCAGCAGTCTGTACGATCCGCTTGGGTTAATAAGTACATGAATTCCGCCCAAGAAGCATTTATTACAATGCATTTGCAGGAGAAAGTTGGGATGGGATGAAAAGAGTCCTGATGATATTGTGTTTTTAATCGATAGATAGATATCATCCTTACGATCTACTGAGGAGCTTCGAATACCTCGTTGCATTGGTGGGTATTACCAACTTGATACGTAAAAACATGTGCATATATTTTGAGATGCATTTGAACTTGGTGACGGAACAGTGTCATATGGGCATATGTTTGATAAAGGATTCGTTTCACCTGCTCGTCTCTTATTTTCAATATCTAGAGTCGATCCTTTAAAAACGGTTACTATACGCAGACTTGAATTACAAGCTGCTGTGTTTGCGGTACGCATATGTTTGTTATTGAAACGAACATTTGAAAACCACATCAAGAATGTAAACTTTTGGACAGACTCAAGGACAGTCCTGTATTATATACGTGATATTCGGAAAGTATGTATGTTAGCAGAGTACCAAAAAAAAGGTGGAGGACTTGGGTAAGGATCAGGACAACTATTCTTAATAAGGCAAGAAGCTGCACCGGAGGAAGTAGTGAGTCTGCGGCTGGCCACCGCATTCTTCATAAAAAGCTATTAATATCCAATGATGGTGATGTAATGTGGCAGAAGTGACTCGTCACTCAATGCATTCATTTGCTGCTCTGAATTTGTCAAATTTTGTCAAATAGATTTTGCTTGTGTTTCATTTTCCTACAGTATTTTAATTTAAAAATTTTCTTTTTGTAATTATTTCTGTTATCGTAAATCTTTTCTTTACACGACTTCGGTCAAATGTTTGTTTTAATTTATTTTTTCTGCCATTGTATGTCATTGTTGCGTTATTTGGTTGCCATTTTGGGCTCTAGTATATTGCTTAATTTTGGACGCTATTTTGAGTGTTATTTTTGATTGTCACAGAAAGTTTGGACGACATTTTGTTAAACCGATTCTTCTTATTTTTATATATCCTCGTCTTTTGTTTGAATTGAATTTGATTCTGGAGTATTTGATTCCATTGTTGCTGTGAAGTTCCTATACAATCAAGGTTTGTTTAGTTATTTTTGTTATAATTGTTTTTAATTACAATACAGTAGAATATCTTAATCGTTGTTTTGAATTTGTCGAAATAAGAAACGGGTGGACTACGCCTAACTTACGTCACAGACAATACAACCTGACAACGAGATCTGATAGGTTAAAAGACTACAACATATGTTTCTGGATCCGTCTCGACTGGCCGAGCATATTACGCTATTCAAATATGCCATTCTGGAGTAGTATTCATGAAGGCCTAATCGAGATCCGTCAAACAGTTTTCGGTATGTTACTGCCGTAAGACTTGAGATCAAATTGCTGATGGTCCGGTGTTGGATTAGGACCCTAGACAGGATATTCACTGCTGATGAGCTCAAATAAGAGCGAAACTTGAGTACAGTGTATCCAATGTGTACCATATTGATAAACGTTAAGAATATCTCAAAGCAATTGTTACTTATTAGTAGTCGCAAAACATAATGAACCATATCTACAAACACTGTGGTAGAATAATGTTCGCCAGATTTAATTGTTTTCAGACTACACCTAATATGATAAGAATTCCTGTCGAGGAGATCAAATCGGTTGAACGATAACAAGAGATGTTGCTGGATCATTATTAACTTGTCGGGCATATGACGCTATTTAAATATGCCAGTGTGGAGAAAAGTTTATGAAGTCTTAACCGCAATCCGTCAAACAGAGGGTGATATCTAAATGGCGTAAGGCGTGAGACTTCAAAGTTGATGGTCCCGGTTTCGGATCAGACTAGAGACAGGAGATGCACTGCTGATTCGAGGTTCAAGGTTCGAGAATTTATGGTCAAAAAAGCGCATAGCTTCACAATTACCATGACATAGTAAATATTCGTTAAATAAATATGTGTAAAATAAACATGTAAGTTCAATTATAGTCAATTTTGTAGTTAACATGAGTCAATACGCATGTGTCGTTGAATCGTTATGCAACTAATAACTATCCAAATTTTGAATGAACCTTTCGACGCTGTGAGAGATGCCAATAGTTTCGTGAAGTGAATTCCAAAAGAAAAAGACACTTACCCTTTAAGAATAACGGCAATAGCTTATACGGGAGTGGGGAATTTTCAGTGTCGCTGAGTGGCTGCATGTATTTGATGACTGACGGTATTCAAATAAATGTTTTAAGGGTTGAAGTGGGGTATATAATATTTTGTATGTTAGCATCGCTTCAAAGGCTTCTTTGAAAGTAAGTGGGGAGTCTCAGTTTCTGCTATCGTTCCTCGTACGTTAGTTTCCGGAAACCTCTTATGAGTTTGGTTGCACGACTGTATGAGAAATCAATCAATATTATTCTTCAAACCACGAAGTCCAGGTTTGTGATGCATGCTACATGTTTGGAATTAAGTAGATATTCATGAAGGTGACAGAAGCAAAAGCACGTGAGGCGTCAGATTACAATGGTTATGTTCCCTAGTACGAATCAGACTCTAAACGAAATATGTGCAGCTGATTAGCTTAAATCAGAGCGAAACTCGTTTCAAGTGCTTACAATGTGGACCGATGTGATAAACTTTCTAAATAGTTAAATGGACTTGGTAATGTTGAGTAGACACAGAGCATAATGAAGGAACTCTCCGAAAACTCTGGAAAAAAATTGCCCCACACATTCAATCGTTGATAGCTTACACTGCATCTGATGGAAATACCTGACAAGGTGATCAGATCGGTTGAACGATCACAATATGGTGTTGGCCGCTTTTCGACTGGTGAGGCATATGAAGTTACCTGAATGTGCCAGTCTATAGAAACATTCATGAAGGCTCAATCTCGATCATTCAAACGGATGACAGTAGCTCAGGAAGTGAGAAGTGAGATTACAATGGTGTTGGTCCCAAGTTCGTATCAGACCCGAGACAGGATATGCACTGTTTATGAGCTTGAATAAGAGCGGAATTCGAGTCCAGTGCTTTCACTGTGAACTGTTGTGATAAATTTCGGAATTTTTAAAAGGAATTGGTACTGATGATTTGTCGCAAAACGTAAAGAACAAACACTCCAAACACTCGGGATCATCAATGCCCGACAGATTTTATAGGTGTTAGCTTACAGTGTATCTGATGGGTTGACATGCTAAGGATTTCAGATCGATTAGGTGAACACAACAGATGTTGCTGGCTCATTAGTGACTGGTCGGCATATGAGGCTACTCAAATGTGCCACTCTAGAATAACATACTTGAAGGCTTAATCTCGATCCGTAAAACCGTCGGCGGTTGCTAAAAGACGTAAGGCATTAGATTACAAGAAGAAGAAAAAGAAGAAGAGGAAATTGACTTTTTTCGTACACACGAATTTCCAGCTGTTACAATAATTTCACCATAAATTTTAAAAAATTATAAACATGTCCGGACATCGAGTTACAATTTGTCGTCTGAACGATTTTTCTTGTCCGTCTTAATTGATTGACATACGATCCAGTTTACTAGCAAAAGTTTTTGGGTCAAACGTTTCATTGCAAGTCCCGGTATCTCGTATTTCGTTCGAAACTGCACGTCCAAATTTGACCTCAGTTGATCAGAAAATATTTGATGCATTTTACCCTTGGAGAAATCAATTGATTTGAAGGCCTCGCAATGGTTATGAAACCGAGTTTAAATTAGACCAGAAACAAAATATGCACTGCTGATGAGCTCAAATAATAGCGAAACTAGAGTTACGTGCATTTAATGTGGACCGCGTGATAAACTTATTGAATATTTCACAGGACATGGTACTGATGAGTAGTCGGAAAACATAATGAACGAAATATCCGAAAACTCGGGAACAACAATGCTCCTCAGATTTAATGGTTGTTAGCTTACACTATATCAGATAAGAAGTCAAGACAAGGAGATCAGAAAGGTTGAAGGAACACAACAGATATTAAAAACACTCCTTGTTTGACGCCTTGGCAAATTTCAAAAGCTTTTGAGCTGAAACCGATAAAATGGACTGAGCACTTCATGCGAACGAAATAACGTGCTTCAGCAGTCTTCAGGGCAGCCTATCAAATCGAGCATTAAAAAACCTCTTTGCTGACGTGATCGAATGCTTTCGTTAAATCAACATAAACAGTTTATAATGGCATACGCTGCTCCTGACACTTCTCTTGAAGTTTTCTCAGGGAGAAGATCATGTCAACGGGTGATCTTTCCTTGCGGAAGCCACATTAAGGTTGAGAGTAAATTCTATCAACTGGAACTTTTAGCCGGCTCTGTCAGACTCCAGCAAACAATTCGCTTACAACATTCACAAGGGAGATTTCTCTGTAATTTTTGCAGTCGCCTATCACCCTAATTCTTAAATAGCGTGAAGATCTTTGTGTCTTGCATTTCTTGAGGGACACACCCCTCCTGCCAGCACTGAGGAAGCTAATGGTGAAGAGTTTGTAATAATGCTGCACTACCGCATTTGATGAGCTCAGATGGAATTCCGTTGTCACCAGGGGCCTTCTCATTCGCTAAGAGGTCGATTGCCTTATTAAGCTTATCAAGAGTAGGAGGGTTATCTAGATATTTAATAGTCGGTAACCGCTCGACATTTTGAAATACATGTGGTAAAACCGTACTGTCCCCAGAGTAGAGACAGGAGAAGTGCTCTACCCATCTTTCCATCTACTGAGTTTCGTCCAGAATCGTGTCACTTAATAAGCAAATGGTTAAGAGTTTGCAATAATAATGCTCTACGACATTTGATTAGTTCAGTTGGAATACCTTCGTCACTAGCGGCTTTCCCATTCGCTAAGCGTTTGAGTGCCCTATTGAGCTCATCAAGAGGAAAAGGGGTATCAAGATAATCAATGGTCGGCAACCGCTCATTATTTTTAAGCGCTTGCGGCCGAAGAGTACTGTCCCTGCAGTAGAGAGAGGAGCAGTGCTTTACCTATCTATCCATCTGTTTAGTTTTGTCGAAAATCAAGGTACCAGCTACAGACTCAATGGGAGCCGTTTTTAGGTTTGTTTGGGATAATGGGTTTCATCCTATCATGCATAACGTGATAATCGCCGGTACCACCTGATTTCAGGATATTTATTCTGATTTCAGTCCAATAGTCGTTTGCATATCGCCTTGCAGTCTGTTGGACCTTATTTCTAGCTGCTCTTAGAAGTCGTTAGTTTTCATCTGTTGGCTTACCTTTGAACCTCAAGAATGCAGAGCGTATCTCATTCAACCCAGCAGACATCTCAAACGTTTTGCTTCGAACCAGTCGCTCGTTCGAGCTTTTCTCGGACCGAAAATGGAAAGTGCGATTCTGCATATGCATCTTTTTATCTTTTTCCAGTTTTATGAGAAACATTTTAGTAGGGTTCTCTTTTTGAACTCGAATGTGGATCACGTTTGCTAATCGCGCAGTTAGATTTGGTTCGCACACGCGAGTGACATTTATCCTAGGCTTAGCAGACAATTTGGTACGGTGAACTCTCGTGTGGGGAAGCTTTAGTCTTCGAACAAACAAGTGAATGATTAGTGTCGCTCTCTGCGCTTTGATATGATCTGGTGAGGAGCACGCTTCCTATATTAGTGCGTTTAACAAAACTAAGATCAAGCTGATGCCAAATCTCAGAGCGAGGATGTTTCAAAGAGAGTTTATGCTGTTGTTTTGTTTAAAATAAAGTTTAACTGACAAAAAGGCGTAACTGTGTGCACCTTTCTAAACGGCGTTCTTCATTTTCATTGGTTTCACCTACACCGAACCTTCCGAGACAGGTTTCTTAAGACTTGCGGTTAAACTGTACTGTCCCTGCAGTAGAAAAAGGAGAAGTGCTCTATCCATCTTTCCATCAGTTGAGTTTTGTTGAGAATCAAGTTACCAGGTACAGACTTAACGGGATTCGTTTTAAGTTTGTTTGGGCCTAACGGGATCCGACTCCGTATTTTTCCTCGAGGTTGACTCTTGAAGCCTTTTTATGATTTAATGTAGCCGCAAGGAGGTTTGAGATAAGGGAAACTCGAGTCCAGTGCTTCTAATGTCGACTCATGTGATAAACGTTATGTATCTTTTGAAGGACTTGTTAGTGATGGGATGTCGCAAAACATAATGAATGAAATTTCCAAACACCATATACAAGAATGCACTTGAGATTTGGTGGGTTTTGCTCACACTGAAATTCATGGGACTCATGACAAAGAGATCAGACCGGTTGAACGATTACAACAGATGATGCTGGCTCCTTCTGAACTGTTCGGTCATATGACGCACCTGAATTGTGCCAGCGTGGAGAAACAACCATGAGCGCTGAATCGCGATCGGCCAAACTGTGAAAGGTAGCTCAGTCTGTAAGGTGTGAGTCTATAATGTTGATGATCCTGGGTTTGAATCGGACCCCAGACAGGATATACACTACTGATGAGTTCAACTAATTGCGAAATTAGAGTCTTGTGCTTACAATGTGAACCGTTGTGATAAACGTCAGGATGATTTCAAAGGACTTGATACTGATGTGTTGTTGTTGGCCTACATCGGTCGATTTCTACAATGAATGTACATCACAGTGGCATGAATGTTGATGTTTGACAGCTTTTGCAATGACTAAACCGTCCGATTCGGGAGGAACAATCACTCTCGCTGCACTTGCAATGATAGTTAGAACTCTGCTGTAGGGCGTCGGTTATACGCCGGCGGCGTGATAGATAAGAGACGAAGAAGAAGAGAACTTTATTCGTTAAAACGAATTTTCAGTGAATCAAAATAGTTTAAACACAGAATTTCAATACGAATAAGGGGGACGTCAAACTTTGATGGAAAAATTTGAGATTGCCAGTCACATTCAAAATCAAAACAGTTTCGGTTCCGTCTGCAGGCATGTATGAGTTTTCTTTCACATTTTTCTGACCGGCGCAGCAAATTCCCCATCCTTCAAAAATAAAAAATATTGCGCAGCGTTTAAAGCGTGCGGGGCATCAAACGTCCTTTGTTTACATGTTCACGACATGTTAAAACGTTTTAAAAACAAAAGGTTCCGTGTTGACTGAAAAAATAAAAACGCACGAAAACATTAATTTTGAGCACGGCCGATTCAAAGAAAGTGTTACTGACACAAAGATTAAACTGTGTGCACAATTCTAAAAGGCGTTGCCCATTTTCATTGGTTTTACCTACACCGAACCTTCCGAGAAAGTTTCGCCAAGACTCGTAATCTGCACCAACTCTTGCATTAAAATCACCCAATACCACTACACAGTTTTTCTGTGGCACGTTTTTCAGGACGGCTGTGAGGTTATGATAAAAAGCGTCTTTTCCAGCAGGCGTCGCAGAGAGCGTCGGTGCATAAACGTTGACCAACGTAATGGTACCAGTAATGCACCTCAGATTTAGAGTCCAAATCCGTTCGCTCCCGCTGCTGCTCGGTTCTGTTGCTTTTAATATGTCGTTTCGCACGGCAAACCCAACTCCATGCAGTCGAGGCTCATCGGAACCTCTTCCTTTCCAAAAGAATGTGTAATCACTTTCTGTTAGCTTACCAGTGTCTGGTAAGCGCGTCTCTTGTAGGGCAGCCACGTCGACATTCAGCCTCTTTAGCTCGTTGTTAATCACGGCGGACTTTCTAACGCCTCTGATATTCGAGACGTCGTCATGAAATCCTGGAAGCATGGACCGGACGTTCCAGGTTCCAAGTTTCAGAACTGACATTTGTTGTTTGGTATTTCGATTCGCTGGTGCGGAAAAATACAGTCTGCTTGTCGGTTGATTCCTAATCCCCATGCACCCAATGAGGATAGCAGACCGTGGCGAGACGGCACCTTATTGACTGGGGGCTGCCCAGCTTGAGGCGGGCGGTAGCCGTCCAATGAGACCTGGAAGTCTCTCCCACCGTCGAAAGCAGCCCCAGGCGCTTAGCTCTACGCCAGTCGAGCCATAGCTTTTAACCGGTATCTGCTGCTTCCCGTGTTATTTTCCGTAGAAGCGGAATGGAGTGTCCTCTCCATTTGTGCGTTGTGATGTACGCCAGGGCAGTTCAATATGGAGAACTAGCTGTTGCCCATGCAGCAAGTGCTCCCTCTCCACGGCACCACTGGAACCAAAGGAACAGCTAGGCTGATACGTTTGGACAACGATGCCGTCGCAGGAGCTGGCAGGACGAAGTTGAATAAACTTCGGACTGCCTAACGGGACTCCGGCTCCGGACGATTGTATATATTATCAGGATTAATAACAAGCATCCCATAGATAAAGAATAAACGCCACGGTAGTTTGCCAAAATCAAACGGTTATTTACATTAGACAATAAATATGATGATGACATTAAAACGGGAAAATGAATGTTTGTGGAGCACTATAACTGCTCACAGATATCCATTGTACTAGAATCTAAGCGATTACATAAATCACACACTAGATTTAATAATCCAAGTATACGTAAATCGTTTATTAAAATCATCTTGAAATGGTGAAATCATGGTCAGTTTAACAATTGTAAATCAAAGAAAGTCCATGCCACTCAATACCATGCACCATAGAATGCTTGGTATAATAAAAAACATCAAAAACTAATACAAGCAATGAGAATAACACCTATGCATAACAATAACACTCGAGTGTATATCAGAGATTATACAAAACAGTTCATATAATATTCAGGGTTCAGGCCTAGACATAATACCTCATAAAAACTGATAAACCAGAGTTATGAACAATAATGAAAATAGCGGTTCAAAGGTTGTCACAGCCGTGGGTGGTAGTAGGAATGAGCCACTGCTATCAATCAAATGCTCCCACGTGACGTGCGTCTCAAGTCAATCAACTCCAACTCCTAGCCGGTACGAGTGGCTTTCACGTCCCCGGCGTAACTGCACTAACGGACATGAAAAGTTTCGAAGGTGGGTGACTGATGCCTTAAAACCAGTCCGCTCCTGGTAGATGGTAGATCGTCAGTCATTGGCAGTTCATCTGGAGCAACTGGTCTACGGATTATGTTCACTTTAATAAGACGGCGGAGTCTACGCTGTCTCTCTCATATACATAGAATAGAAAATTGTCGTTTTCAAATATGTTTAATTTATAGGGAGTGGAATGCAAGTAATCGACTATTTAGCAAATCGCACTAGCGGTAAAAATACTTTCACAAAAGGTATATGAAAGCTCTTGACATTATCCGTACCAGTTGGGAAGTACTTGCATTTGACTTCTCTTTTTAAATTCACTGTTAATACCGTCATCTACAAGCGGGCTAAGGGGTCACACGTCTCAACACTGCTTTCAGAGTACTATTTTCTTGTTTTGATTGTTCTTCCGAATCGAATCGTTTCGTCATCCGAACCACTGGGATCATAAATTCACCATGCGCTTGTGATGTACATTTACAGTTGACATCAACCGTAGACTGCCAACCACGTACATATGGATAGGAATGCATACATGTATAGAACTTTTTCTTATTTCTACATACGGAGCTTATCAGCCAGTGGTGAGAATCTACATAGGCTAAATTTGGCAATGATTACAATCAAATTCTCCCTTGTGGTATACACACGTAGGGAAGGTCTTCAGAAAATAACGCCGAAACTATATCTAGTGTGCAGTCTCATAGACAGTTTGCTGATAAACAACACCAACTCTCTATTAATTTTCTCTTCTCGTGGACGATTATCGTTAATTCGCCAAACTGCCCAGATGTTTATGCGATCAACAAAATCAATAGAAATGTATCTGCCATACCCATCAGACCAGAAATAACAACCACAAGTAGTGGTTAGTATATTACTGAACGACAAATAATTTGGAGCAAAGACAATCCATTCGATGCTATCGATGAGAACAATTAACTATGACTCTGAGTGATAAATTCGTAACTACGCAGTACGCAAAAATTCGGATGCTATTTTCAAATAATTATTCCACTTGATGCTTAACGGAAATTCATTTCCGCCATCTGGATTTCACCGCTGTGAGCGCCATTTATCTGTTTAGTTATTCGAAATCCATTCAACATAGAAAAGGCAAATCTGGGCGATCAATTAACATAGTGATGCTAAACTGACGAGCATTTCGGATCGCTGGCACAACCTGTACTTACGCCTTTCTGATAGATTCGTGTCGATCGCCCTCACATTGCCATGCGAAGTTTATGCAAGCTTCGGCTCGCCAAATAAAATTTGATTACCATAAATTTGACGTTTCACAATTGCTCCGATTGCCAGAAGGGCATCAGATTTCGCTTACATCTTTCTTCTATGAATCTGGAATCCACGGGGTGACGCTTATGTCCGATATCATGAAAACGAAACACTGCAGGATATGAGTTCACCAGTTGGCTAACATGCTCTGAGGCCAAATCTTCGACAAATCTGAATAATCACTGTAATGGGGAAATTTGCAACCAAGTGAAGTTTGGACCACGAAACAATAGACGGACAGATGATATCTACTAACTATTGTGCGACACTGGAGATATGATTGTAACATGAAATTCTAGCGCATACTAATGCTCACGAGATGAGAGCACACAGCACGAGTGAGCATTTAAAATCACGAGGCGCGAACATCTAAAATAATTTTAAAATTGTTTGTCTATGAAAACATTCTAAGAAATAGTTTGTATTACGCTGCTAACATGGAGTTTCTAAATGTGTTTCTGGTCAAGTGTATAAATAATTATTTGTTGCTAGGTATATGAATAACATGATAACTTAATTTGACTGGCTTTTATAAAATCCCAATGTCAATTTATCTACTTGGTTTTAACTATGTATATGGCACTAGCAGGCTCTATCTACTCCCAGCAAGCAAATAGCAGTGGCATGTATCATATGATCAGCTTAAAAGCGGATATTCATTGAATTTGTCTACGTGTGATTTATCAAAACCTAGTTGATACGTTGTACGGATTTGAACAGTACAATTTAACACAAAATAGCTACCGGTAAGTTTGAGATAAACAATTTCCCTTATATGCCCTTTGTGTCTAAACGGTCTAGTATGATAAACAAGGTTGATTGAATACCACTATGAAGCGAACTAACGAAGTAACCCACGCTCAATGCCCGACGAGTTCCACTATACGTATCACAAGAACAATAGTACCTAGAATATAATAAATTATTTACTGAATTCCGAACTACTGACATTGGTTCGAACGATAAACTCGATGAGAACATAAGTAGTTTAAAGTCTCCAATCATTTGCAAAAAGGTACTTGAAAATAAGTTGTACCTAATAATAACACAAGTAACTTGTTTCTTCACAAGTGCTAATGAATTTCTTCCTCCTCCATATTTTTCTCAAATCTAGGATATTGAACACAACGCCTTTAGCACTATGGTTACGAATATTGAAGAACAAATCGATTTTGAAAAGTTGATAAATGACGCCACTCCCGTTCTGCAGAAGGTTACGTCAAAGTTCGTGAATCCGCGTGATGCGATGACGAGGGTAATTGAAGTCGTAAACGATTTGCAAGCGGATCAGGAAGCTTTGGTCGCCGAGGTTGACCGCCTGAATGCCAATTTAGTGGCAAAGTGTAACGAAAATTTTCATATCTGCCAAAATCCAGAAGTGTGTTTGAATTTTCCTTATTTTTAGTTTTTAGATTAATTTTAATGCATATCCGTAATCAGTTTCCGGTAAACTGGATTCATCCAATTTTTTTAAGTTTTTATTCTGCGTGAAAATAAAGTTGCAACCTTGCTTATTTCGGTTTCAAATTAGAAATATACGAGAATAATAAGAGGTCCGACTATTGAATATATATTCGATATAAAAATTGATAATTATTGATTTCGGAAATTACTTAGAATATTTAATTTTTTGTGCTTCATTATGAAAAAATCATTGAAAGTTAATCATCCAGACGACCCGACCTGAAGATATCATCTTCTTCAGCTCAGCTTCCATAAATACCTCCAAGCATACCATGGTTCGAAAAGGCAACTCCCTGCTCGGATTCATTTATCATAGGGTGATTAAAGTGGTTTCTCGATTGTGTAATCTACCATTTGAGAAGCGACCTACTAGAATCGAGTAGAGGCACATCCGAGATGACCTAATACTGATATGCCGTATAATTCATATTGAGTCCTGCGCACTCAGGTAGCTGTTTAAAATTGGTTGTAATATCTCTCTACTCAGTCAAAATCTCACCATTCAGAAATCAGATTCTCGATTAAACTGTCGCCTAAACATTCATGTAGTCCGTGTATGCTTTCTGTGGAACAGTTTACAGTCAGAAGTTGTGCTCTCACGGAATAAAGGGATATTCAAACAAACGATCTTTTATTTTGAATAATAGTGTGCTGGCTACAGTTTACTGAAACCCATTAAAGCTCTCTTTTATCGCACGAACTTGAAAAAAAAACAAATTTAGCCAAACAAATTTCTGGCTGACATTTTTGCAAATCATGTCAAACTTGGAAATACTTTTAGGTATCCTTCGAACCACATGTGAGCAAACATGAAAGTACGATTTGTTTAACATTCAAACGTATACCCCATGGTATTGTACAGCTGCTTGCTTGTTGTTGTTGGCCTCCGTCGGTCGATGTCGACCATGGATGTACATCACATCGCATGAATTTCATGTTTTGCAACTTTTTGAATGACTAAACAGTCCGATTCGGGAGGAACAATCTCTCCCGCAGCGCTTGCAACGATAGTCAAACTCTGTTGTATTGCATCAGTTGCACGCCGGCGGCGTGATCTGCGTTCAGCAGCCAGTCGCTGTATTTGCTCCTCCCCGGCTTGCAGTCGACGCTTTACACAATACCTCCAAAGTGAGCGGTCAAGAGCAAGTTCTTCCCAGCTTGCAGGGTGAATATCAAGAGCTTTCATATCTCTTTCGCAAACATCTTTGTACCGCAAGTGCGGTCTGCCCAATGGTCGACTTCCTAATTGCAACTCACCGTAGAGTAGATCTTTTGGAATACGACCATTTTCCATTCTATAGACATGACCAAGCCACTGCAGGCGGCGCTGACGTAATAGGGTGAACATGCTCTGTAGACCAGCTTTTGAGAGCACTTCAGCGTTAGTCATTCTGTCCATCCACGATATGTTCAAGATACGACGGATGCTTCGTAGATGGAAAGCATTCAGCTTTCGTTCGTGTCTTGCGTGGGTGGCCCAGGTTTTACTGCCGTATAGTAAAGCATTTAGTACGCACGCGCTGTATACCATCATCTTTGTCTTTACAGTCAGCTTGCGGTTACCCCAAACACGAGAGTTCAATCGGGACAAGATGAAGGCTGCTCTGCCAATCCGCTTATCAATCTCCGTGTCTAGCGAGAGGTTGTCCGCAATGGTTGAACCAAGATATGTGAAATGATGTACTGGTTCGAGCTGCTTGCTCATTTCATGATATATGTTGCATCTTTAATTTTCAAAAAAAGCAAGGGAGCTTAAGCTAAGATTGATTCGTGTACGTCAATCGATTATCTATTGAACAGAACTGTTCGCACATAGTCATTGAACGCTCATAGGTTAGATTTCCAATAATCAGATAGTATCTGCGCCTTTTTCTGAAAATTAACATGAACAAACCTCAAATTTGGTTAATTCAACATGAACTGACAGTATCAAATTTAAACACAATTCAATTCAATTTTAATGGTCAAGATTGCATATAACTCTACCCAAAAACCACCGATTAATATGAAAACTACGAATAATATAACAAGCAAAATCGGGATTTGGTTTCTTACTGAGCAGTTCAAGAATCATGTGAAAATCCAAAGGGCAGAAATTGTTTCGATTGGTTGGATGACAAATAATAATGAATTGGGTCAAGATGTTTAGTTTTCTTCGATGCATGGTTCAAGGTACAAAACGGCATCAAGACTTCTCCTGAAAATTTGCTGATTTGTTGAGATTACAACATAATCGGGTTGATTGTTCAAATTAAAACAAACTTGCACGGCAAAAAATGTCTTCTACATTTGAGTCTCAAGTGTGGGAAAATTATAATAAATATGTTATATGTAATAAATATGTAGATTAAATAAGCATTGCAGAGGGTGATATGCGGTATTCAAAATATTGAAAATCAACATCAAATAACCCCGTTATCGACGACGTGGATAACCGAATAAATTCAAGTTTTCGATTCACGCATTGTATGTTTTTCGACTGAGTTATTATAGATCGATGGAATAATCATTGCCAAGTCGCAACACCTTTTTAAAGATACAGTGACCCAGCTAGCACTGCATATTCCATCGTGAGTCTGATGCAGGGAATTGTCTGTCTGATAATTAGGCTATTTTTGATGACTAAACCTGGAGGTAACAAATTCGACGGTGATTGGTAATCTTAACTGCCTACATGTTTACAAAGCCTAATACTGGGCGTCCGTTACAATTACTTTCCACGGGCACGAAGTATATATTAGCTGACCAATCAGAATCCGTTCAAGGGGCACGAATCAGAATGCGTTTATTTTTAAGCCAATCATGGCATTTGGCCGTCCTTTAAAAAGCACTGCATAGCCTACACGCAGCATATGTTACCGATTTCGCTAGTTCAGGTTTTTGCAGAAATTTTCGGAACCGTTGCCGACCCCATACAATTTGAATCCCCAGTTGAAACAGCAGGTGCTATTTCCAGGTTTCAAAGCTCCACTGGTTCGTCGTATTACATTCGGAGCACAGCTTAACTTTGATAATTTGCAGATCCCGGACTTACGAATGCGTAAAAGCTGGACGACACCGGCCATCTTCCCTAGGAATTCGTCGAACAAAATCCCGTAAGATCGGATGTGGGTCAAGAATAACCATCTCAAGGTTGCCTAGTGAAGGGTTTGGTGTCTCTCGAGTTTTCTTGGCGCACAACCATCCCATTAGTTTATTAATGGCTAAATACGAACCGACTCATAGGCGCCTCTCACTGGACGAGATTTAAACGATAACCCCTTGGTTGTTAAACAATACTTCATCGTTCAACATATGCAATTATATTTGAACGCAGATGGGGAAATACGTCACGCCGTGTGACGTAAGAAACATGCGATGGAAGCTGCTGGCGAGTCGCAAAACCACAAGTTCTTTATACGACTTGAGCTCCCAGCTCAATACCTCCGCCCACTGTAAATTGTCTACTCCTGTTACCAAATGGCCAACAGAAGCTATTAGAAATAAATCATTAAATCATGATTTTTATTACATTATTAATAAATTAAAACTAATCACGAACTCCCCACGTTACACTTCAGAGGTTGGATCTTCCCGCGACAACCAGCAACGATGTCATAGCTGCACAGTTGGAAAAATCAAAACGCGAGCTGGAATTCTTGACAAATCCGACCGTTATTGTTTCAACACTTAAATCGATTAGGACAAAATTTCGTCAGATGTTAGAAAAGGTTTGTTTACTAAACACACATTACGGAGACTGAAGATTTGGTTAGAATCATTATTAATTAAGACATTAAAACTGATATCGTACCATTCAAAGTTTTTGTTTGATATGATATGATTATAAAAAGACACGCCAGTTAGCAACCGGTTTATCGATTGCGAATCATACGTCAATCATGTTCGTGGATTGTTTTTTATTCAACTTGCACATATCTACAAATCGTGTAGGATTCATCGATTGTGTAGTAATTAGATTTCGAAAGCCGCACACAATCAAAGTCACCAGTTGCATAATTTGACCACAACGAAAACCAGCTGTTAGATAGCTGGCTGCCGGCAATTACAAAATCAATAATCACTTTTCATGCTATTTCAGTTGGAGGTTGTTAGAACGTTGACTGATCTGGTTGAGAAATCCTCGGACTATTTTCGAAAAGGAAGCAATGAAATTACGGGAAGTATTATACCCAATTTGAACAAAGCATACGAAAATGTGAAAAACTTCCTCCTGAAGCATTCAACGATTCTATTGGTGTTCATGTCGGTCGCATTATGTGTGGTCGTCTTCGTTCTGCTGCTATTTCTTGGAATACTGGTTCACACGTTCACAAGTAAGACGACTGTAATTTTCTCGTTTTGTCAAATTTGCACTAGATGCATGTAGATGTAGTTTACATATTAAAATGAAAATATACGCCGAGCACGACGTCATACTCAACTCCTCCTCTTTAAAATGAACTGTTTTAATTCATGCGAAAACGCAAGAAGTGTATGCAACAATGTGAAATCTGAAAGTCAAAATTGATCTCTCTATTGTTTTATGCAACTTATGAACGATTGACACATAGCCAAAGCAAACGAAGAATAATTAACTTAACTTAATTCTTTTTTACTTTTGACTAACAGTGATTTTGTGAACCTGGTTAGTAATTGGTCTGCAATTCAGGTTAAACAACTAGATTACATATGTTGCAAAAACTTGAGGCACAACATCTATTTACTGTCGATCTTTTTCGCCTGGTACTTTTTAAAGCCAGAAAAAGTGACATCGGTGACTCAACCGAGTTTTGAATAAAAGGGAGAGGCAAAATGTTCGAACTTGTAAGCCGTTGTTGTAAACGGCTGGCACGATCAAACGGTTCAAGCACGTGTGCCAACAGACATTTGGATGAGTTAAACTTATAGTCTTGAAATGAATGTTCTTGCAAGCCTTACTTCTTCGATAGAAATTTTGACAATCAAATTTATTCTAAAATGTATACACATATCCCATGAAATTTCCTAGCTGTTTCCCTTGTTAAAAATCGTGAACAGCAATCAGAAGGCCTCAAGAATGTTTTACTTGAAAACCAACATTTGATATCCGATTTTGTGTTTTTTGTCATTTGGAAAATAGCTAATCGGTTTTATCCAATAGGAATCATCCGGTTAGATCACTCATTGAAACCCCAATGGAAGTGGATTCTTTGCCTATGCCTCATGAATCTGGCCACGGTTCCAGTGTTCTACACATACGTCGTCATCTCAACCCATGTCGTACAAATTGACTCTGAGATTTGCAGTTTGGTAGAAAGTCCAAGTGCAATAAATTTAACTGACACGTTACTGAATGCATATTGGCGAAATATTTGGACTCGATTCAGAAACAGTGAAGAAGAATATCGCACAATTTTCAATCCAGATTCGCCGAAAAATTTTCTTCAAGCGACAATCGAAAAGTGCGGGCATTTTACCGATGGCGGTTTACTCCATATGGTCAACCACGATGACTTTATAAATTTTCGTAATATATTGGAAGCGACAGCAGACGGTAAAAAGCGTTTCTTTGGGTATGTTTACTTGCGGAAAAATTTGCTTTGAATTTCACTATACCAATTTTCCATTTATGATGTTTTATGTTCAAGGTGATTGAAGCTTATTCTTCCGTAAGTAACTTATGTCCTCTGAAATTGCCGGATTAAGGTTATGGATAATCAATATATGGTGTTGTTGCCCACGGTCGGTCACTATCGCCCGTAAATGTATGATCGGCATTCCTGGATTAGTTCTTACTCCGGCGTTACTCACGACCCTTCTTCGAATCTAAAATTGATATTTATTTCGCAACATTCAAACTGATACGCAGTAATCGATTGATCGACGGTAGTTGATAACTGTCGGGGATATGTCACTTCAGGATCCTATCGATTTTAATACATTTTGTTCTACTCTCATTTATTCAATTTGAAGAACTTCTCATCGCATCTGGTGCGTATGTGTGGTCTTTGCCAACAAAGCAAATAAAAATGACGCATCAAAGAAAATACGTAACGTAAAACATTAATTTTTGAAGCCAAATTTCGTTCATGAATAATATTGATGGAAACATCGTGTGAGGCATGATCATTAAACTTCAAAAAAGTGAATAATGATCTTGTCTGAAAAAACGTAGATCATACAAACAGCGTACAAATGACACCGGTTAGTTGAGAACCATCCATCGCTATGAGCATTGCGGAAGAGATTTGTCCTCCCAAATTTTGTCATTCGGAACGCGTTGACAAATTAGATCATAGTTCGCTTATATCTATGTATTTATATCAACCAATCGATATCAACAAACAATTATTCATCTTTTAATTTCCTTGGACGAAAGCGGTCCTGCTGATTTAATATGTTAACCGGACGTTTTCAAATGTCACATTGAGACGCAAGGTTTTTCAAATATTCGTCTATCTAGTCTTTCTAAATAATCTGACAAATGAAGCTTAGAGAAAGAGCTACCACTCATTTTACTTCATTTTGAATAACGATTTTTGTGAGTGTTAGTCCCACCTACAAAAGGTGATTCAAGGTAATTGAATTTTTCAAGATTTATAGTGGTCTAAAATGCAACAAGCTTAAAAATAACCATAGGATGGTAGAAAGAAAAAATGAAGTGTATTAATATAAGATAAGCAGTAAGGTGAAACAGTGTACGTGTTCGGAAAATGGACAAGTCAATAAAAATTCGTCTAATTTCGTTTTAAAGTAAAAGTAAAATGTTCCAAGTAAAACAGACAAGGACAAAATAAAATATACATTCTACAGTTCATGCGGGAATGTAGTACCACCAGTATATGTTCATTGGTCCGATAATTCCTCGTAACCATTCGCGTGAATAGGGTTTGTAACGAATGGCTTCGGCTATCGAATATTTTTTAAATAAGGAAAAGGTCTCCTCTGATTCGTCGACAGGGAATATTGAACAGTTTAGCTATTCCTTCTTTATGATGCTGAGAACTAGTGTTGTTGAGCGATGATAGATTCGCCACATAAGTTCTACATCCCTCTTAAGTCACGGAGACCATGACTGCGCACCGCATTCCATGACTGGTCTCAAGAATATATTCATGATCCTAGGGACTATCTTGGGCGAAAATTTCCCAAATACCTGTTTGAGTAGATTGAGTGCACGTGTTACATTTGTAAAGACAGCGATAGTTTGAAGTGAGGTTTCAAAAGTGAAGCCTATCCAGAAATCTAATTTTCAAGGACTTGTGAATCTATATATTATATGAACTCTACTCGATTCCCCCGTTCATGAACCTACATTTGTTTATTTTAAATTGTATGGTGTTCTTCAAAGACCAGTTTTGAAGCATGTCGAGATCTTTATGTAATAGCAAACAGTATTCTGGGCGACTGATGGAACTCCATATCTTTATGTTGTCAGAAAATAACGAAATGTTACATCAAAAATTTCCGGTATTTCATTGACATTAAATAGAAAGAGGATCGGATCTGGGTAGTGCGATTTGTTAAGTAGTCATTTAGCCAATTCAACAAATTTTCGGTGATATGAAGCCATGCGAGCTTCTACAGCAGTAAGTCATGTTTAACGCTGTCATATGTTTGGAGATATCTAGATAACAGGCTTGTGTCCAATCATCAATTGATATCATTAAATTAGATGAAAAAAGAATAATTACGTCTAATTTCATGGTGTTTTCTCGTTTCACGGTAATTTGCGAATAAGTGGCATGCCGGGTAATTCTAGTAAGCTTTTCGTTTGGTGAGTCGTCGTTATGTTTCCGTTTGGACGATGGTATCTGTTGAACATTTAAGAAAAACTACACACAGTTCACTGATTTTGTTGCCCATACATTGTGCGTTTGTGTATATACGTTTTATAGTAATTTTTTCCAGCAAGGATTAGGTGTGGTAAAGGACTTGTCTGATCGTTTTGAGGTTGTACTGTAGTAATACTGTGATATATAGTGTGGGGCTGCATTTGTTTCCGAAATTCAAGCTACTGATTGGCTTGCAGATGTTTCTATTGGACGTTGTGTTGCAACTATTTGTTGGAAGTTTCGATGCGTTTAGACTAATTTCTTGTGATATTGTTCGGTGGCCCTTTTTGTGTTGACCGAAAGCACCACAAAAATTATAATGTTTCGGTACTTGCTTTCAAAGTTTTTATGATTATTTGTTAACATTACCGCCATGGGAATTTTCAAACACATTAATAAATGACGGAGGTAGATAGCCACTAAAATGTTTTAAAGTCTAAATATTAGTCTCATTGGTCGATAAGTCAGCCAGAACCAATAGTTGTATATTT
>JACCGJ010004660.1:0-10689 GCA_013407085.1 Atriophallophorus winterbourni
ACTTTGACAATATCGATGTACTGCGGCGTATCATCAAGCCTTATATTGAACGTCTGTACGCGAAGCAGTTGATATCACTAAGGCTATTAAACAAGCGGTTACTCAGATACATGATGCCACAATATAGCACACGGTGCTGCGACGGACAAGTATTAATGAAGGTAACATTTGGCATAACTTTTAATTCATTTTTCAACGTAGATTGCTTTGTGAACCATTGTCGCATGTTTAGTCATGCACGTATGAACCGCAGTGTCAATTGACGTTGACTGATACGCTGTGCTGGGTAAATAGGCCGATTGATCTTGTCATTGTCTGCGTGACTTGACACCTTTAGGATTTCAACAGGCTCTTTTGTGAGACAACCAATTTGAGGGGATGATTGAAGTGCTACTTAATGACGTTCCTGTTCTGAAGAAGCTTCTATATCAGACGTGAAACTTTACCTAAAACCGCTCTAACCGAATGTTTGTCAAATTTTGTTTTTAGCAACATGAATACTCGATCGCTCACAAAGCAAAGTGTATCAAGTATGGATAGCTCAATAGAAATCGCTTGACTTTCTCGATTGACGGATCCGAGGTGACATAGTCCTACGTTACAAAATACGTACGGTGTGGTAGGAAAGCACAAGACTGTGTACATGCTTATTGCCACACTGTCAGAGACTGCGTGTGCTCTGAGATACTGTCTGGTTGCCGAGGTCTAGACAGCTATGAAAACGAGACTCCAGCGTGCAGCTCACTACTTGTGACAAATCTCGGTGTCAGCTGCGCAGAACCGCAAAACATACCGTGGACCAAATCATACAGGGACTTTTCACGCGAAGGAACTCTATAAACGTTAAACATAACGATTAAACCTTGGTGTTCCTAAATTACAGTTGAAATTGCACAACTTATTTTCATTCTGTGGTTATCTGTTTTCCCACAAGCAATCCACCAACGACCATAACCTACTAAAACATCTTAGGTTAAATTTGTTTTCAATGAGTTTTGTAAATTCACAGCTTTCGCTTAAATCACACTTTTATTTTTAAATTTTTATGGTTGTTGTTGAGTATGATCTGTGTTAGACCATGCCAAATATTTACCCTGACATAATCGATTTGAATTATACGCGGTAAACAACTGCGAGGTCACAGCCGACGTTGAATAGGAATTTAATGAGTTAACGAAAATTTTTTTTTCCCCCCCCCCCTGGTGCAAAGTTGTGCAAAATCGGACCCAACATTCAAGAAGCAAAAAAGAAAACGGGATTTTATCGTTATCCACGATTTTTATCATTTACAATAATTTCCCATAAATAAATTAAAAGATAAATGAGATCAATATTAATGTAAAAGCAAATATTTTTTCACTACCCTCAGATATTGAGTAAACTTTATGTGAATCGTTTTCTCGAACTTGATCCAAACGGGGTAATATAATGAGTAACAATTTGTTCCACGATTTATTAGGACACATTGGGAGAAATATATGAGGCAATTCGACTAGACCAGTTTTTGGTAATGAATCCGCATGTGAAGCATGCTTCATCATACAAAGGTGTTTGGTTAAGGGAATGGACATGATAAGTAAGCAGTCAAGCCACACCTCTGTTGCTACGGGTTATGACTCAATTGCAGACGACATTTTTTGCGTGCGGAATTTTGTTTTACTTGGAACAATCTCCAGATAAGTTGTAACTCCCAAACCAGCGAACGTTTAGACCAATTAAAATTGATTGAATCCATCTAATATAAGTGAACACGGACAACGTTGGTTGACACTGTGTCCCACATGTGTAGTAGTACATATCTGACGGGATTAAGGATTAACAATATTATAAGGAAAAGACAAATCTGATTAACAATTAGGTCTAAGGTCAATACGATCGATTCAATTTGGCATAAGTGCTGAGCTCCAGATTGTGGAGATTTCCGTGCCATCGTCTTCCTCGGCATCTAAGCGTTCGCCATGCGATTTAATAGCTCGTTTGAACATTTCCACGTTGTCCAGATCGACGCTTTGGACTAATTCTAAAACATGCTCTGCCGGGGCTGAATCCCTCGTATCCTTGGCTATTTTTCGACACGCTTGCGGTGTTCTTCGATTCTAGTCTGAAGTTCCCCGAAAATCTGCCTCGTGTCAAGACCAGCACAGTCATTACGTTTGAATTTTTAGATGTTTTACGTAACGCTGAAAAAGATGTTTTATCCTTGAGGGCGAATGGATAGTTTTCCATCTGTTATGGACGCCTGATTCAATGATTCTGCTTTTCACCACAGAAGTGCCTTTGACATTATGTATACAAATTGTATCTCTTGGTAATTTTTATATGATTTTTCGAACAGCTAATTTACCCTCATCAAGTGGCGTTATACAAGTTTTCTTGGATAACCATAGTCTATTAGCCGTTTGCTCGCTTCACTAGAGGCAGGTTTCGTCTTTTCGTCGGCGCACAGAAGCTTTCATCTTACGTTTACGTTTGAACCATAAAGTCCAAAATGTGGGATTTCTTGCAAGATTCCATTTCCTTTGTGACCGTAAGACGTGGGTCAATTTCATTTAAGTAGTTTGATGAGGCCTCTAACGATCTCGTCTTGATGATTACATGTGTCATCAACATAGCACCGCCAAAAGGTTTTCCGTTAATTCTTCATGGTTATTAGGTCCTTCTTCCGAAGTGCTCCATATACTTATACAACAAAAAATTCGTGAATGCTCAGTTCTGCTATCTAACAAACTCTCATCCGGATTGCAAGGTCTTCATCTGCTTTGCTTTTACAACTTCCTGTGTATATCGGAGCAATGAGAGTTATTGCTAACAAAGTATGATCAAAATAAGTTTGTAATTCTTTTTTTCTAATTCAAATCACTCCTGATGACTTCATTCTGACTGAAACTGTTCCGCTGTAGCAAACCAGGCGACTAAAGATTTCATGACACTTAAACAACATGTAGTAGTGTACGATTACGACTGGGTATCATGATACTGCCAGCAATTTGTTAAAAAGTTTGGGCCCGATTGGGTGGACACCGCATTGAATATTGTGTAAGTTAGAATTAGAACACCTTGGATGGCCTGTGCGTTGAAATTGCTCAATCATATTCGAGAAAGACATTTACTTAAAGAGTAATTAATTCAATACATTGGCCGTTTTGTTTGTCCCTAATGAAAGTAAGGAAGTGACAATATTTCTGACCAGGCGCAGCTGTTTCGGTACCTACCTCCTTTCAGAAACGGGTTCGTTTCCTTAATTATGAACATGTATATACACACGGTATTGATTATGCAGCCCATACCTAGACACCGTGATTACGGGATTTAGTGTGCTGTGCGGTCGCATAAATCTGCGCTCTCATACTTTTGGATCTATTTCCTCACTCGCTCTTCCGAACTGAACGGTTCAGATATCATTGAACTCGTCTCAATTCACTCGTTTGGATTATACCAGTTTCAAGTTCGCGAAAGTTGAATCCTTGGAAATCCAAATTTTCGAATTATAACCCAAATTACTCACGCGTGCAACAGACCCGGTACTTTGGAATATTGTTTCTGTTCAAATACCGTCGAGAAGAGCAAATCACTCCGAATCGACCGATATTCTTTTGAAATCTGTGAGATCGAAAATCGTGAATTCGCAACAGTTTTATCCTACCTCGTTCGCTTTTCATCATTTGGATCACTTAACTTTGATCCAACGCATTCACTCCACCGCTAGTTATCGATCGATCAATGACCTTGAAGCCCCAGACAAAGAAGGCAGCACGTGATGTCTGTCAAATCTGTAACAAAGGGGTAAGCGCCCGATCTCATGTGGTTAAATGTTTTGGCTGCCTGGGTAAAATACATACCAACTGTGATAAAGCCCTAACGCAGGAACTGGTATCGTTTATTAATAACGTCGATTTCCCCGGCGTTTGCTACGTATGTAGTGCATGTCGAAATAAACAGCCTGGTGATATAACTACAAATCCTCCCAATGAGGCAAAGCTGGAATCTCGAATAGAGATCTTAGAAAAATATTATCGAAAACTCGAGGAAACACTTAAGCCAATTTCAGTAGATACAATTGTCAACACAATTCTACCCGAAATAGATGTTGCTCAAAGCGGTAAAAAACATGAGACAACTACACCAAAAAGCGCACCCTTAACTGAGTGTTGTGAGTGCTTATCCGGATGCAACGAAAATGGTCCTATTGAACCCTGCTTCCCGTGCTCATCATCGAATAAAATTGCGAACACTATAGCCAAGACTCCCAAACGTCTAGTTGCATCACACATTAACAACCCAACATCTGCCCATATTGTGACTAAAGCAGGTAAGCGTTTGACGCGAGCACAGACGCCTACACTTCAGGAGAAAGAGGAAGTCCTGAGCAAAACCGTCTCACATCATAAAGAGCCAATATACTCTATTAAACACGGAAAGAATTTAAGCGTAATCTGTACCAATATTACTGAGTCAGAAATCACGCTGTTTCATGAAAGGCAAAAACATGACCTTGATAATTGGTCAGATATTTGCAATCGAATTGGCTTAGATGGTATACACCCGGTATCGGTAACTCGGCTCGCTCGTCACCGAAGTCCCCGAACCAAGACAAACCGCGTTTGCTTAAGATCACTTTTGCCAACGAAAGGAACATGGAAAATGTCCTACTCAATTCGTATTTGCTCCAAACACAAAGTGACTCACACCAACGTATACATGCTGACGTACCTTGGTGGGAAAGGCAACGAACACCCAATGGTCGGAATCAAGCAGCATCAAGGAGTATTATTCTGCTCGACGTTCCTGAAAATACAGCAGCCAAAACGGTTTACGAAAGAAAAGAGCACGATCGTAAACAGTGGTCATTTATTGCCGAGACTATGGGCTCTTCAAATTCTGTAGTCGTCGACACATACCGAATACCGTGCTCACCAAACTATCAAGGAAAATGTTCAAATCCACTCAAGATTACATTTTTGTCAAGTAGTATGGCAGATGCTGTCCGATCCGAACTGAAACTATACAGAAAGAGATTACCCGATAACGTTAGATTGTGCAATCCCAAAGTTTTTGAAGTCAAATTGCAGCCTTCCATTGCAAAGGCATCCGATTCTGACTCAGAGTCGCCAGTGAAAATATCTCAACTTGCATCAAAAAACGACAAATGTCCGACGTCGACAGCGTCGGACCAATAAATACTGTTACTGACTCGTTGTTACATGCTAAAAGCTCAATAAAGTGTCTCTATACGAATGCCCAAAGTTTGTTCAATAAATTGGCTGAAATAACCGAGCTGTGCAAACGATACTCACCAGACCTCATCGCTGTGACTGAAACGTGGTTTCAATCTTGTATGAATGAAAGGGAACTGTCGATCCCAAACATGATACTATTACGGAACGATCGTCCACGAAAAGGTGGTGGTGTGGCTTTATACTTTCACGAACGTCTTCAGTGCATGAAGATTCACGATCCCAACCTCGAATCAGAAGACACCCTTTGGTGTAGCCTTACACAGGAGTCACAGGACGACTGCATCATTTGTATAATATATCGCCCTCCATCTTCGATGGATGCTCAAAACGATAGGGTATTAGAGGCTCTAAAATATGCCGGAGAGATGCGGAGCTCCCAATTACTGGTCATGGGGGACTTCAACCTTCCTCATCTTTTTACCAGATCAGATCATCCTCTACACACAAGTGATCATAAATTCCGTGAGCTGATCGACATGATTCCACTGTATAACCATGTGTCCGACTTTACTCACAAAAGAGGATCAGAGTTACCGTCCGTTTTGGATTTAATCCTTACTTCCGAGGCAACAGCAGTTGAAGGTGCTGACTACATTGCCCCTCTCGGTCGAAGTGATCATCTTGTGTTTAGGTGTTGAATATGTATCAGCGCTAGACTAAATAGTGGGTCGCGCAAAACTATTCAGAAGATCGACTCGTGAGTTTAACGTGACGCGCTGGGGTTTAAGTAAATTTGGCGAAGGCTATGATATCACAACGCGCGCGATTTGAAATCAACGTGAAATTTTGCTCTCCTGAATTTGTTTTTTTCATTCGTAACAAATTTTCTAGATAATGGTTGCTCGTAGATCAAAAGTTACTGAGAGTAGTCTCGGGAATTCTTCACTGCAACAAAATGCACGTAGAAAAGCTCCTGAACCCCAAAAGCCGTCTGAAGCTACAGTCAATTGCGGTAAAGCCGGTTGTTCCACCCCTGTTCTTGAAGGGATAGAATGTAGCATCTGCTCTTCCTGGTTTCATCCTGGTTGCTCGGGTTTGACGTCCGCTGTTTTTAATGAACACAAACAAAACGCAAGTAAGCTTTGGCTCTGTGCAGCATGCTCGTTAAACCCAACTGTCCGTTGTCTGCTATCGTTGTTAGACCAACAAGTTCAAGTTCAAGTTGCACAATCTCAGAAAATTGCATCTCTTGAAAGTAGACTGCGCCGGTTAGAAAACAGCCATGGTTCTCTGTGTACTCGTCAACAGTCCGAGTTGAAAAGAGTTGCTGTTCCTTCGAAGTTTACGACCTGTTCATCACCACCTAATTCTATTAAGGACGATATCCGCCCCAAGATCGCCACCAAGCTTGGCTACTCCAAAGTCGTTGCTGCGTCACCTCGTGTACAAACTGATCCCCGTATCTCGAAGCTACCATTAGTCCCAGCGATAGATGCAACACGTCCTTCTGCTAACCAACAGAAAAACCCTAAGCAGAATTCTCGCGATGGTAGAATGACGGTGATCTGCACAAACGTGCCCGAATCCAAGTCGCCGTGTTTTAAAGAACGTCTATCCGAAGACGTTTCGAAATGGGATCAAATTTGTCGTACCCTTCAGGTTTCCTCGGAAGCCGATAGCGTGGTGCGGTTGTCCAGGCCTCCGAATTCGTCTCACCTAGGAGAACCCAGACTTCTGCGTGTCACACTAAAGTCCGTTGAAGCAGCTGAAACCGTGCTTCTCTCCACGTACGTACTTCGCAAATCCCCTACTCCAATCCGCATCTTCGCCGATCTACCATGGCAGCACGGCAAGCCAAGAAAAAGCCGTCATTTGACTGGAAGCAGGATAATGACAAACGTAGTATATACGTACACGGCATTCCTGAGCTTTCCGACGCCGACGAATCCAAAAACAACATTCACGACTGTGAGCAATGGCGCTTTATACAGCAACAATCTGACATAACCGCCACACTCACAACGTCGCTAAAACGCCTACCCAAGTCACCGAACTATAAAGGCAATGCCCCCCGAATTACGAAAATAACATTCCAGTCGGAATGTATGGTCACGTCGGCGCTCGAATGTTGGTACGCGAACCGATGGAAAGCTCCATCAGAAATTCGCCTTCGTTCGTCTATCGATACCAATCGGATTAGACCCGAGACGAAAATTACCGACCCAACACCCGAGGTCGAACAACCGGAATTACGTGAAGCAGCCGCCTCAAAAAACCTACCACAGCCGATCCCTTCCGGATCGGCTTCCTAGGTGGTACACCTCACGACGCCCAACGCAACCGCCATACACTGTCCTGTTGCTATACGAACATCCGAGGATTCATGAACAAATTCTCCGAATTAAAACTGCTTCATTCGACAAAAAACTTTGATCTCATTGCCATCACAGAAACCTGGTTGACCCCAACCATATTAGAAACTGAACTAATGCTCCCAAACATGTTGTCATTCCGCATTGATCGTAAGACTAGAGGTGGAGGTGTCCTACTGTATTACAATCAAGCACTACGCTGTGAAGAGATCGAGAACCCTGATCTGTCTGTTCCTGACACTTTGTGGTGTAGAGTTTTCTTGCAGCACGACGATGTGGCCTTGTTGGGTGTGATCTACCGCCCTCCAAATGCGGATTCTCATACAGACTCTTCTTTGCTGACTGCCATCCGACTCGGACTTTCTCAACACTTCACGCATGTCCTCATAATGGGAGACTTCAACTCTCCGGGTGTATCGTCAGGCTCGCCCAGCCATCAGTTTGGACGTGACTTATCAGAATTGATTGCTACCCATCCATTGTACAGCCATGTCAACGAACCGACACGATTCTGCGGCCACCAGATCCCGTCTACCCTCGATCTGATACTCACCAACGAAGAACTGATGGTCGAAAACATGATGATCGAACCACCACTGGGTCATGCTGATCATGCCGTGCTGATATTTGACTACCTCTGCTACTCTCATTATTAGGGGATACCGGACGCCACTACCAGGAGGATTACGAACTACACGCTACTGCGTGAGCTTGTTGCCGCGAACACGTGGGACTTGCTTCATACTACGCAACTTGATACTGCTTGGAGTTATTTTGTTACACGATGGCACACATTACTTGACCTATCATCGACCATGAAGGCAATACCAACAAAACGCGACCGACCGACAATTAGAAGCCGGACCAAAAAAATGATGGCACTACGGAACCTTGCATGGCATACTTTCTCTCGATGCCCCACCTCAGAGAACTGGGAATTCTACAGATTATTGCGAAACCAGTGTACATCTCTCAAACGCAATGATCAATTCCTTTACCAACAACAGCTAACTTTGAGACTTCTAGACAACCCGAAGCTGCTATACAAGGAGATCAACGCTCGGAGGAAAGTGAAAACAGGTATCCCTTCGCTCAAGACACCCTCGGGTCTATCCACGTCACCTGAAGAAGTCGCCAGCACTTTGGGCGCGCAGTACGCTCCCATCTTTCGTGCTGCCCCTAAGTCCGTAGTCATACTTGCACCAGTGTCTCCTGTGCCTTCATTGAGCTCAATCATCTTCAGCCGCGACGCCGTCTACCACAAATTGACCCACCTGCGACAGAATAGCTCCCCGGGTATAGATCACATACACCCAAAGGCTTTGACTGCAGTCGCAGCATATATCTCAAACGATCTGGCGCTATATTTCCAGCGTTCACTCGACTCAGCTGAAGTCCCACAAACTTGGAAACAAGGCTTGATCACTCCGGTATTTAAAGGAGGCGACCGCACCTTACCAGCTAATTACCGCCCGGTGACCCTGCTGTCTGTGATCTCAAAGGTCATGGAAAGTATTATAGCTGACACCATCACACGCCACCTTGAGGAAAATCACATCCTTGCTCATGAACAGCATGGTTTCCGGCCAGGACACTCCTGCCTATCCAACCTCCTGTTGGCCAGGGACGATTGGACGAAAGCCGTGGACTGCCGGGTGGCAGTTGACGTGGCATACCTGGATTTTTCGAAAGCCTTTGATAGAGTTGATCACCTTATTCTCATTCAAAAGCTACGCCACTACGGAATCGATGACCCCTTGTTGACGTGGATCAGCCGATTTCTGCAAGATCGCACATCGTGTGTGCGCGTCAAAGACGCCTATTCAGACTGTTTCCCGGTAACCAGTGGGGTTCCGCAGGGATCCGTACTCGGACCCACTCTCTTCCTTATATTCATCAATGATATCAGCATGATCTTATCAAGCTCATTTTTACTCTTCGCGGATGACCTCAAGGTTTGGCGTCGTATATCTAGCTTCGAAGATCATCAAATCCTGCAACGTGACCTCGACCGCCTCTATCAGTGGTCATTAGAACACAATTTACCGTTCAACTCAGAAAAATGCCACATTCTGACCATTCGACACTCTGTTCGTTACGCTTATCACTTGGGGGACGAACTTTTGCGCCATGTGGACCAGGTAAGCGACCTCGGCGTCATCGTACAGCACGACTTGGGCTGCTCCAGCCAGTGCAACAAGGCTGCAAGAACCGCAAACCACAGTGTTGGTCTTCTGAGGCGACTTTTCAGACGCTTTGACCGACGACTCTTCCCACAGCTACTGTCCGCCTACATCCGCCCCCCGCTCGAATATGCAGTCAGTGCGTGGCATCCGTGGCTCCAACAAGACATGAACGCCCTCGAACAGCCACAACGGCGAGCAACAAAGCTTATCAACGGCCTTCAAAACATGTCCTACGAAGAACGGCTGCAGTATAGCGGCCTCTTCTCAATCCGCTACCGACTCCTCCGCGGTGATTTGCTTTTGACCTTTCGCATTCTCACAGAGAATCACCACCCTTGCAAGTCCTTGATGCCTCTATCCAATCGACGTACTCATCGTGGGCACAATCTCAAGATTGCTCATCAGAACAGCCGATTGAACAGTCGACGGTATTTCCTACCCCTTCGCATATGCCGTGTATGGAACGCTCTCCCGCCGGAGGTGGTACATGCTGAGTCACTGTCTTCGTTTAAGCAACGTCTAGACGAACACCTTTGGCAATCAACTTTCAAATGACTTGTTTATCTTTCGCCATTCCGTTCTACCCCATTATACTACATACCACTCACATATCCATAAATAACTAACATTTTTCCAGTTTTTTCTCCCCAGCTTGCAAGCATCAACGTTGCTCACGCCAAAGCAACCGTCCGCAAGTCCGTCATGCACTGGAGGACGTGGTGGGAATGTGTCTTGGGCTGACACTTCTCCCTATAAAAAGCCACAAATGTCCAATCAAGGTGTATGCTATACGCGAACATGGCCCGCTATAAGGCCTATTTGCCTCCGTTTTTATCTCATCATGTATGCTTTTTAGCACGCTTTGTGCGACCCTCTGTACACACCACCCAGTGGTTTCTTACAAGCTATCAGCTTTTATTACCACAATAAAACTATTGACTATTAACTATTGAC